>JAEIHY010018695.1:0-24295 GCA_018904565.1 Drosophila tsacasi
TGGCGTGGACTCTCCCCGGGGAATCCCCGTGGAATCGGCGGGGACTGGTACTGAAGGGACTGCACAATCACACAATCACAGACACACACACACTTGGCGACATCACCTTGAACATTAACGTCCAATGCAAACTGCAACCGACATGAGCGAGACAAGTAGCCAAGAGCAAGAGTGAGAGAGGCGCAAGCAACTAATAGATAAAGAGAGCGACAGCTTGTTATAGTTTTGCTGTTGTTTTTGCGCCACATTTGCGTCATGCAACAGCGGCAGCGGCAGCAGCAGCAACAACAAGTGCAACTGCAAAAGCCAGCGAAGCTTAAGGGCAGAAAAGCTCACTCTCGGAGAGACATCACGAGAGAGAGAGAGAGAGTAAGATAGCGCGCGATGAGAGTTTCTTTCGCTCTGCCTCTCTTTGTCTCTCTTTGTTACGCTGCTTTGGATTTATATTTTTTTTGAACGAGCCGAGCAGCTGACAATTGAGCTTCAGCATTAGACCAAAGTAGTTTGATTTTTAGTTTCCACACGCGACAACGAAACGAAATGAAAAGTTTGCCGACTGCCGTTGGAGAGTGTCTGAGGGTGTGTGAGTGTTAGAGTGTGTTTGTGTGCGCGCTATGTGGCAGCTGCATTTGCAGCGAGAGACAGAAATAAATATCGTACAAAAATTCCGCCCAGCATTTAGTATATTTCACCTTAGAGCGTCTTTGCCACAAAGCACACAGACACACACATGCACTCGGCAACAAAATACACTTAAAAAAAATGTTAAGTACGAAAATGGAATAAAAATATAAAAACTAACAGACAAACCCACACACACACACACACGCTCATTCAGGTCCGCGTGGCCCTCTCAAAACGGAACTAAAAACGTGTACATATATGTAACAACAACAACAACAAACGACGGTGTCGGTTCGCGTCGCGTTTTGTCCTAAAATTGTAACGGTTTTCTTTAACGAAAAAAAGAACGCCAAACGCCACAAAAGAAAAAACGGAACGCGCAAAGCAACGCAACTGCAGTTCGTCGCTGCAGTCGACGGCGCTGCCCTCGCCTCTGCCGCCGACTGATGTTGGCCGAATGCCTTTTTAGCCAGCTTCATCGTCAGTGTTCATTTCCCCATCGAATCGGCAGCAACGAGCGGGACAACAACTGGCGAATTTCCCACCTTCGAGGAGATGGGTTATCCACAAAAAGAAAAACTCTAAAAAACCAAATTAACGGAAGTCAACGTTAAAGGCAGCTGGCGGACATAGTCGATCGATCGAGGGCTTTTCGGTGGGATTTTCTACACACATTTGTGGATTTTCCCAGTCTTCGGGCTAGTGTTTGCTTGGTTTCATCGGTGGCGTATACGTAATATTTGTAGACTCTCTTTGGTTAGCTTTGGATATTCCTCTAACAAATAGATTAAACAGAACAGCGCTGATATTGAAGTCCCAATTAGCGGTTTTAACCTTTGGATGTTTTTTTTTGTGTCGTATACGTAATATGACTAGTTTGTAACTCGAAAAATAACTGCAATCAGCATTTGTTAGTAAAAATTCCTGCTTTTGTGTCTGCGAAATTAAAACCCAACAATGAATGCCAAACAGCTGACTTAGACACGCCACCATAAGCCACATTTCTAACTCTCTGCCTCCCCCGGCGCGTATACGTAATATCATTGAAATTGCGAGTGGCAGAGCCCCGCACTTTAGTTCCGCTGCACATCTGCCATTGCATTTTTCGCCATATAATTTCGCTTGGCATTATGCAATTGCCATTGCAACAACACCAACACCCTGTAATTGCAAAAAAAAAATAGGGGAAAACACAAAAATAAAAGCACGAAAAAAAAGAAGGCGAAAGGCGAAACAATGCCAGTGCAATGTGAACAATTTTTGCCCGAGAGAAGCCCGCACACACTCACATTGTTAAACTAAACACACACACAGCGGGCATTGTGCGGCGGCAATTTGTTTAAAACAATCAGCGGCAACTGTGAGCGACTTTGGCTCTCGCTCTGGCACCTCCACTCCTCTCGCTTGCTCGGCGTTTTAAATTTAGTATCGCTGCAGTTGCTTGTAACCCAAATTTTCAAACCATCTCCGTCTGTTGCGGCGCACTGCAGTTCTCGTTTTCATCTTATATAAGAGGAGGCACCGCAAAACCCTGTTGTTTTGTCAGTAGCGGGATTAAACTTTCGAGGGAAATCTTAATTAGAACTGATCAAAATAGAAACCAAATAGCAGTGGCAATTAAAATACACGGCGAACAGAGCACAGGCTGCAGCAACACGAAACGTAACCACTTGACCTTGCACAGTTTCGCAATACGTATACGTAGTGTGTGCCCGTAGCAGTGTGTGGGGGTAGCAGCAGGCAGCAGGCAGCACAGCAAACAGCAAATTGCAATATTTTGTGTAAAAATAACGAAGCGACGAACGACTTTTACATAAGGCTTAAAATGCACATGTGTGCGGATATTGTGGGTGTTGTTATGAGGTCGATTCTTGTTAGGGGGTGTGTATGGTGTGTATTTATGTGTGTCTGTGTGGGCGGATGACTGAAAAATGCATTTTGACACAGAAAATAGAAAGAGAGAGAGAGCACACAGCAAATAGATATGGCACACAGCAAACAAGAGACTAGAAATCAAAGAGATGTGAAAATATTTCAGCGAAATATTCAAGTGATTCATGGCAAAAATCCCCAATGATTGATTTCAGTCAAAGTTGGCAACGAAAACCGGTTTATTGTCATCAATTCAAGGCTTTGAAAATCTACAAATATAAATAGTTGTTAGCTACAAATTAGGGTTCAAAGAAGAAATAGCTAAATATATTCCTCAAACAATCTCTCAATATAATATTTAAATATTTCTCTTCTGGACTTTGTATACCATTTATTTTTTTTTATAAATACAACACGGCAGCATATATAGAGACTTCTATAAACAATCTTCTAGAGATGCCTTGGTTTTTTTTTGTGGAATTCGCATTTGGATTTTGGACTTTAACTGATATCAGCAGCCAGCAGCAGACAAAAGTTGTCATCGTTAAAAAAAACACACATAAACACACGTAAACTCTTATAAACAGATATCATTATGACATCATTTGTTGGCGGCACTTTGTGATGGATCATTGGCCACTTGTACACACAAACTTGTATATAATTATATATATATATATATCTATATATATATGAGCTTAGTTAGTCAGTCTGAGAAGGCAGATTCCCAATTTGTCACTCCGTCAGACTAGAAACTAGCTGATAAGCCCAGTCTAGTGCTTTTTGTGTACTTCAAAATGAATCACGTGTTGTGGAAATGCCTCTCAGAATTTCGAAATATCTGTTGTTTAATTTAAACATTTTACGGTATGTGTGTATAAATTCTTAGAAATGGCTGTGCTGGTTGCGGTTTATTTGGTTTTTGGCTAACAACAGCGACCTTCAGCCCGCACCACAAGGTCGTATAAATGTCGGGGGGGAGGTAGAGAGAGAGAGGGAGAGATGCCAGTGCAGCAGCCTGCAAAAATGCTCCGAATGGAGGTCATTCCGTCCTTCCACTTCCCTTTTGGCTAGCAGCAGCAGCAGCAGTTATGTAAAGCGGAAATTGGGTCAGTGTTATGACCTAGATTCTGACGAAAAGGAAGGGAAAGCCCCTTCCGACAGCCCTTCCGCCTCCCCCAGTTGCAGTTTGATAGTTGGAAATGTGCTTTTTGGCACCTCCGATAATTACAATTGGATGATGGGCTTCGTGCCGCCGCTTATTGATTATTTTTGTTGTGGAGCCACCACCACCAGCAGCGACTGCGACAGCACCATCACGGCGCTATATAGCCCGCTATATAGTATAGCCAACCTAGATAGCTCTGGCCTGGCCTGGCCCAAGAGTATAGGTAGTATCTATGGCTATGGCTATGGCCTGGCTGCAGTTCGTGAGCTTAGCCAAGGAGCCAAAAATAAAAATTCTCCTTGGCTTCGGGCCAAATGCAGTGCACATATTCACAAGGGATGGATTCGAGGGGGTAGAATGAAAAGTGAAATGTTGCCATGCCACAAGAGAGGAGAGCAAGCAGAGAGCAGGGGCATTTATCTATATTTATTTGCCCCGAATGCTGACATTTATTAGTTTGTGCCCCGTTCGAATTAAGTCGAAGAGCGCTCTATAAATATGGCTAAAATGCACTCGGATGACAAAATTTATGGCGAACCGCATAACTCATCTCTGTATCTCTGTATTGACCCCTTTACCGACGTCTTCACCGTCTCTGTGCCATTCTGCCATTCAGCCTTTCTGCCTTTTCGCCTTTTCTGCAAATTCAATGCACACAAACTTGTGTGTCATTTGGCCTGCCACTTATTACATCACCCCAGAAGGCTAAGGAGAGCGACACGATACCCGTAGATAGTTAGATAGATGGAAAGGCGGCGGCATTCAGGCCTCTAGCGATTTGGGTCAACCTGAGCCTCTGCTGCCAACAAATCTTCGCACAGACACACTCACGTGCCTCCTCGCAGACACGGCATTATCGATGTCCTTCCGTTCCGTTTCGTTGTGGGTGGCAGTCGGTGAAAAAGTCGGGGGAAAGTCAGTTCAGTTTGTTGTTCTTGGCCAAACAGTTTAAAGTTTGATGAATTCAGTCGTCAGTTATTCCAAGAAAGTTGTTCAAAGTATCTATATTATTTAGCTGTGTCGTTGGCAGAGCAATTCGTAGAGGTTTTATGCAACTTAAGCTATTCTTTTGAGGGAAACCACACCTTTTGATTACAAATTATTCACAGAAAGTTGACTAGAACTTGTGGTCTGTTTAGTTGTGTTTTAACTTGAGCTGTGAGAAGTGGTTTAAACGAAATATTTTTATCTTTAGACGATATTTCTGATTAAACTGTATAATAGATATTTCTATGATCAAAATGGACCACAGATAGCTTGTAAACTACCCATTAATTGTTCAAGAAAACCTAGAAATATATACTACTTTAGCTTCGATCCTCCTCCAATTCCCTAAATTTCTCTCTCAAAACACACGCAACTCTGGATCTCTCTGTGATATTTTGTAGGTATCACGCCTTCCACGCATGACTCAGTTCGTTTTGTTCTTTTTAATTTTAGACAAAATTGCCATAAAAAACAAAAGCAAAAAGCATTTATGCCTCAACATCGCTCGTCATTAGTTAGCTGCGTCAATTGTTGTTTTTCGCCGCTCTCTGTTATTTATAAATGCCGCTGCTGCTGCTGCTGGGGCAGCCACGTAAATGCGTAAATGGTGACGGAAAGCGAGAGAGAAAGAGAGATTAGTTTCTGGAATTTCTTGCTTCCAGTTAAGCATATCGCTGTTGCCAGGCTGACGAAAAACGCCCAAAAAAGCGGAAAAAAAGAGTCATTCATAAAAATTTGTATAAAATACATCAGCCAGACAAGGGCAGTCTTCGTTTTTGGACTTGTCTGGCGGTTGTTGTTGTTGTTACTTCCCGTCTGCAGATAAAGAATCGAATGGCAAACATTCCGCAAGGCAGTCCATTATTACGTATACGCACCGTTCTCCCATAGGCTTGTTTTCCTCTTTGCTTTTGCCTTTTTGCGTGTGCGCGCGAGTTCTGTGCCTGTAGTATCCGTATCTGTATTCGTATCTGCGACTGTATGCTGTATGAGAGCGTGTATTTAGCAGATAATACGTGTCAGAGTCCGCGTGCGTGCTGGTTGGTGTGTGTGTGTGAGTGATGGCTGATCATGCGACCCAGCGAATTAAAAAAGGGGAAACGTTCTTTTCGAACAGAAATACTCTTTTACGTGGCACATGGACTTTGAGGGGCGGTTTTAAATTAATTCAAAAATTAATGGAAGTTTTTCTAAATGACTAGAGTCTGTTTCGAACATTTTGAATAGAAAACTATTGAATTTATGATGTGTATCTTTAAAAATATAAATATAAAACATTTTGATATAAACAAATTTCATTTTGTTAGTATTTCTCTTAAACTTTTTTAATAAAAAAATGTATGAATGAATTATTATAGAAGTTGTGAGGAATTAAATTTTATAGAGCTCTTTCCTAGCTATAAATATAATACTTTTAATAAGCAAAACAGCGGAAGAAATATGGACTATTATATGTGACAGATTTTGTACTAAATTTAAATTACATATTTACAAGTTTTAGCTTTGTTTCCTCTTTATGTTCTTTTTCTCTAAGAATTAATTTTTCTACCACCTGCCATGCCTGATCTGGCAAGCAATATTCCCCAACTTTGGCAACGTTTTGCCACCTGAAAACGCTAGCTTCGTGTTAGTCGTCTAGTGGCTCTTGCAATTCGCAATTATTTCTCTCTCCAAGTCAAACAGTAATTTATTTAAGTAGCGTTATGGCCCTGTATACTTTTTGGGTTTTGTAACACTTCGGGTCACTTCCGGTGACGACAACTTCTTTGAAACTCTGCTTTCGGGCGGCGGCAACGACGACTTTTATGACCCAGATAAAAGTAAACGTGTTGGTCAACATAGTAGGAGGGGGCAGAGGGTTCATGAAGTGCTAATGAAAAATGCTCAGCATTTGCCTAATGAAATTATAACTGAGCCACTAAGTGGGCCATAAAGAGGAGCAAACAGCTCAGCTCAGAGGGGGGATGGCGATGGGCGACGGGCGACTCAGAGTTTTGGGGCATTTTAGAAATTTTTCATTCAAACTGCCAGCAGGTCGACCATGTAACCCATTTAACGCACATGGCAGCGTAGAATTTGACAGGCAAAGAGGAGGAGGCACATGGAGCCGCATTTTCGTGTTTCTTCTTTATTCAGTTAACGCTTTTTAAGCTCATGAGCTAGCTTTTCATTTATCGATACACCTAAGCACACACACACCATACACACACTATATACAGTGGCACAATGAACAATAATTTATTTAATTGCCGCAGCTCTTGTTCTTTCGAAATTAGAACACACACAACACTCACACACACACTCTTCGCTGGCACGCGATTAAAAACTAACACACATTGAATTTAGTAAGCTAAAACTGTTTATTAGCTGTCAGATATTCCACTCTATATAGATACAGCAGTGTGTGTGTCATGTGTGTCTGTGTGTGCATATAGATGATGTGTCATCGCGTATACGCAGTGTGTGCAGCGAACAAACGCTTGCTGTTTGGTGGCTTTTTTAATTGCAGAAAATGTCTTTGCTGTTTGCTGTTTGGTTTTCTTTTTATTCGCTCCACTCTGAGTGTCAGTTTGTGTGGATTTAATTCTCCAGTTTGAGTCAGTTCGGATTTAATTCTGCAATTGTTGTTGTTTCTACCACCTTTTTGGTACCTCTTGCCTTTGTTTGGGCCTAATGCCTGCTCAATGTTTTGGCCTCGTTTTGGATTTATTTGCCGTTCATGCGCCACACCTTTAACTAAAGTCAAGCAAAAAGCAGCCAAGCAAGTCGAAATTGAAGGCTGCCTAGGCAGAGGCCCCCGCCGCATAGAAACGAATCTCTGCTCCAGAAAACATTGGGAACTGCACCGAAAAATTTTTGGTGCTTTCTCTCCGCCCGCTGGATTAATATTTTTTTATGAGAATTCAGCCTTTAATCTTCACTCAAGCTTATCTTATCTTGCTTCTA
The DNA here is from genome assembly GCA_018904565.1 of Drosophila tsacasi. Classification (NCBI taxonomy): domain Eukaryota; kingdom Metazoa; phylum Arthropoda; class Insecta; order Diptera; family Drosophilidae; genus Drosophila; species Drosophila tsacasi. The sequence continues at coordinate 7,598 of JAEIHY010018695.1, forward strand.
CAAGAACTCGGGCCCATTTCCATGTGCTTTGGTTTCCGCCTGGATTTTATGGGCTTACAAGGCGCTGACTGATGGCCTCACAGGGAGCAAACCTCAAAAAGGGGAAAATAATGCCAGGGCGCAGCAGTAAATGACATTTGGTGACACACAAATGGCTTGTATAACCGATCGGCGATCGGTAATCAGCCAGCCGCATCGACCCACTTTTCACAAACACACCACAGGCATACACACACACACTCACACCCACCCTAATCATTATCAGCTGCGCACCTTGGCACCTGCGACTGGCGACTGCCATTGCTTATCACCTCTGTTGCCTGAGCCCAGATCCATGGTTCATTGTACTCGGATCGCTCATTCCCCTACACCCGTTTACCTTTGTTCTGCATGCGTTTCGTTCGAGCCTTGTTTTTGATTTTGTGAGAGTTTCCTTCGCTTTGGTTTTCCAATCCCAATAATAACACTGCCAGGAGAGAGAGAGAGAGAGAGATCGATCGATCCGTACTGAGACTGGTCCAATAGCTGCCAAATGACACAAAAGAACCCGTGACGCCGCGACGTGCTCAACAATATTCCAGTTTCCGTTTCAGTTCAAAGAATCTATATACTATATATCCGAAAGGAGCGATAAGCGATAAGCAATAATGCATCCTTTGAAGGTTTTGGGTTGCGTGTCAGGAGTGCATTTGCACTGAAACATTTTGAAGCATGTAAATGCACTATCTGGTACGACATTCCGGAACGTACGATCCTCCCGAATGCAAGAAAATGCGAATACAAAACAAATATAAAACAAATATATGCAATTTTTGTGATGGTGTCAAACTGATTATTCCTTATATTTAAATAGAGCTAAGTAAGTCTTGCCCTAAGTAACACAAACATTTATGTATAAGAACTGTTTTTCTCAATAAAGAATACAAATAAAATGTTAATATATCTTCTATGAAGAGTTTTATACGTATCTTGTGGTTTTATTTCATTTCATTTAAAGAAGGGGGAACTTTGCTATGACCTGTGGCGGTCTAGCGTTGCATAATTGCAGCTGCAAGGTTTCTTGGTAGCGAGCGCTTTCGATGACCTTGAACATGGCGACTCTAATTGACCCAAGTTTAGTTGGCAATTAAGCCGCGAGGGCTGTAATTTTACTAAGCTAAACTTGGGGTTGGCCTTAAAATAATTGCTAACTTTAAACGAAAGCAAACGGAAGACAGGCAAGAAAGGTTAAAAAATAAACCCATCCTAGCACTCAAAAATACAGCTAATTCGTTGGACAACTAAAACTAAATATTGCATATTTTACAGCGACACCATCAACACCCCCGCCGAACGCATAAAAGAGCTTTTTTCCGCGACCACGCAACGTAGCATAAATAGCAGCATAAAGGGAAATCCCCGGACGTTACGCTGCCACCACTTGAGACCAGAAGGTGGCGCTGTCTGAACAAAAGCTCAGCGGTTTTGGAGTTGCTACGAAAATCCGCAAGATGGTGAGCCTGATAATGGTTTCTGCACAAAATATTCAAATAACTGTGGCACTCTCTGTACCATACATTCTGTTCTGTCCAATCCATAATCATCGAGTCGCCGAGCCCCGAAATAACCAAATTAGTGTCAGTCATCACGAATCACTTCAAGTAACCTCAATTGGCTATGCGCTTTGGCAGTGTGGTTAGCTGGTTGTGTAGCCAATTATTGCCGCAGTCAATCCCACAGCCACTATCTTCACTGCCGCCGCGACAAGCTAAAGCAACGTTAAGAAATAAACATGGGGCATCATCACCCGGAGTCAGACGAAGAACCAAGACCTTGAGAGAGGAGCTCGCCATGCACAATACTTCAAGGCACCAAGTATTTCAGCATTAACCGGATATTCAGCAATATTTTTTTTTAGGAATTTAAATATTTCAACATTAACCAGATTTACAGTAATATTTCTTATGGAAACTTAAATTGTTAGATTAATTTGATATCCAACAATACTTCCCAAGAAACTGTAGTTAAACTAATGAATGGTAAGCCTATAACTGTAGCTTCTAGTTAATATTTGCGATAATAACTCGGCACAGATTCCCATAACAATAAATAAATCGGAAATATTTATAGCCAGGCAATCTCAACTTTATAGATCAGAATTTGGAAGAAAAAATGCATATGGAAAAAAACTCCGCTCAACATAGAAACCTTCAACTGGGTATGGATATCGAGAGAAAAACCTCGATCTTTTTATATTGACAAAGAAATATCACTCAAAGTATTATATTAATTGTATTGTAATCGTTAATATATCGAAATTTTAAATCTCAATAAAATTGCAGTTAATTCAATCGACTCTTCCTTGTTAATATTAAGGAGATTATCGATTTATCGCACCTATATCGGACTGCAAAATATCAATTTATCGCACATATATAGCCGTGTTAATAAATCAATTCAGATATCGACTTTCGCATCTGAAATCGATATTTTTCGCCATCCCTACGGCACTTACATCGCCGTGTTAAAAAATCGATTCATATATCGACTTTCGCATCTCAAATCGATATTTTGCGCATTCCCTACCAAGTAGCAATCGTTATGGCGGCTAGAAAAAATGAAATAAATTCGAATCTCTTTCGTTTTTTTTTTTATGGTTTGTGTTTGTTTTATATATATATAAATTTTAAATTAATAAAATTTACTTGCTATATTTCTATTCTTTATAAGTTCATTTTTATATAAATAATAATTTTAAATCGCACATTCTTCTCATTAAATTTATATAATATTATGCTTTGTTTATGTTTTATGCAGTTTTTGTTTCGTTTGTTTATTTAATTTGAATTACACAACATTACTTTTATTTAGAATTATATCTTTATCTCTGTACTGTTATCGTTATCTCCTTCTGTATTTTTAATTGTATGTTAAAATGTGGTGTTTCTTACATATTATTGACACTGTATGTACTTCAAATTAGTGAGAATTGTTCTGTTTGCTTCTCCATCTTCGACACGTTGTTATTTGCTCGCAGATGGGTTTTTATTCTGGCTTTACATTGTATTTATATTCCTTGTGGTTGCTGTGGTCTCCTTGAACTTGCTTGAACTAATTTCATTTAATAGGCGTCTTGCACTGATCAATGATTGTGGGGTCTCAGTGCTCGATGCGGCGTGAGTTGCACGTGCATTAAATAATTTAAGAGTATTTAATAGAGGACTAAGTTAGTATACGCTCTGTAGGGTTTGGCCAAGTAAATTATATATTTATAAAACAAAATCAAATTCAATGCGTTTCATTTTCTTCTCTGCTTACCATCTGCGTGTGTGTATGAGTTTGATAGTCATGATTCTTATGCGGGTGAGTATGGGATGAGATGTTAATGGTAGTAAATAAATACAACATAATACAAATAAGAGAGAGGATTTCCATGTTGTTGTAACGAACAAAGTAAACAATTTGAAACGCTGCCAAAGTCGCGCGTTCGTTTAATTTGTTTAGGTGTTTGTAAGCATATCTGCATAACGTGCGCCCTGGCATTTACAAATAAATGGTAAACTAAACAATAATAATACAAATATGATGTTACGAGGTTATGAAAAAAAGTAAACCTGCTGGCGATTAAGCTGTCGTATGCACGAATTATACACAAAAACTTGGCGGAACAGACTTAATTCAAAAATTAATTATTAATTTAACCAAAACAACGAAAAAAATGCAATCATATTGTTTTCTTTTATTATAATATGCATATAACTAGAAACATTTCAATTGTCGGCGGTGAGGGGCGCTTTAGAAGCGCCGTTTCGCCGCCAGGTTCTTCTCATTTTTGTTTTCTTTTAGATTTTCCTTTTGAAAAACTACGCTAGTTGCCCGGATTAGAGTTAACGCTTTAGTTTACATATTCAGTATTTTTCCTTCGATTCGTTCGTTAGCTTGTTAATTGTTAATTGCCTTTGAATTTGTTTTATACATAAATATATAATTCAGTTTTGATTGTAATTGAAGCTTTTTGGTCGCTTCAATTGAAATTATATAAGCCTAGGCATGATTTTTCTCTTTTATTTCTATTTTTTCTCTTTTTTGTGTATAATTCGAACGGCGTGTGGGTGTGTATTTCTGGGGGTGTGTGTGTGTTAGTATATGCTTTTACAAATGTTACATATTTCATGTATAATAATTTTTCACTTCTCTTCTTAGTTACTCTTAAATAGTTTCTCAAACAATTTGTTAGTGGCTGCTGCTGATAATGATTTGGATGCTTTTGCTTTTCTTGTTGTTGTGTGTGTCTCCTGTTGGGTGTGGTTTTGTTGTAATTTAATGAGGCGGCGATATTCAGCGAAGTTTGAACATGAATATTTATTGACCTGTCTGTCCGTCCGCAGCCCGTACAACATTGTTACTCCGTTCCAACCTTGTTACGTTGCTTAGGACGTTCCATTGACCAGGCCCTCTTTCTTCATGTTCTCCGTCAGCTGCTGCTGCTGGCCAGGCTGCTGCTGTTCCGTGTGGTTATTGGTGCGATTCTTGTTGTTGCGTCGCGGTTTCGGCTGCTGCTGTGGCGCCTGCTGCTGCTGCTGCTGGGCCTGCGCCTGCGGTGGTTGCTGCTGCTGTGCCGCCTGCTGCTGCTGGACGCCCGTACCCGCGCCCGCGCCTGCCTGCTGCTGCTTATCCCCGTTGCGTGATGCATCCTTGGACTTGCTCGCACCGCCAGCGGCGTTCGCATTGCCGCTATTCTGTTTACTGCCATCTCCGGCATTTAGTGCCGCTTTATTGACAGGCGCCGGCGGCTGCTGCTGCTGCTGTTGTTGCTGTTGTGGCTGCTGCTGCGACTGGGATTTGTTGTTGTTGTTGTTGGCCACCGCTCCATTTGCTATTAAGTAAGGTATAAAACGTAAGACAATGGGAAGACAGAAGCGTTTTGTACTCACTGTTACTGGGCCCATTGTTGTTCTTCTGCCTTCTGCGCCTCCGCGAGCTGCCCTCGTACGATGAGTTGCTGTCCGCTGGAGAGATGAGGATATAATATATTTACTAAGATAGGTGTACTAGCAGTATCCACAAAAAAACAATCAATAATCCTACTCGTTCACAGCTGGAATCGAGTAATTATAAATATTTTCTTGCCTACTTTTGCCATAAAATGTATAAAATAAAACATACAAATTGTAAACCGCAAGCAAATGTTAATGGAATATATTGCAATTACAGTACAAGATAATGAATTCTCAAAAAAAAAACAAAGCAATCGATCATCAGAAGAAATGTAAACTAAAACCGATACCAAAAAGTTAAAAAGTCTTAAAAATAGCACTCTTGTCTTTATCCTTTTAAAAAAAAAAAAAAAAAAAAAAACAATCTTGAACAAAAATATCTTTCCTTTCCCCATCCTTAAGTCACCAATTCCTGTAACGCTGTAATAACGCACTCAATAAAGTTCAGTAACCAAAGACTAAGGCGACTTTATTAAATTTATTTGAAATAGAAGAGACCTAAACATATTCGAGAATTAATGATACGTTTTTAGAGCTAACAAACTTGCTGTACATATAGATTCTTGGGTGCTTCTTGTCCCCATGAAGTCCAACAATTACGGGCGGAATCGGGGGGAATTCAGAATATTCACTTTGTATCTTGTTTGTGCGCGCAAAATAAATTGGTTCAGCTAATTGGTTAATTGGCAGCACATTATTCACGGGACTCACCTCGCTCAACACTGCTCACTTCGCGCGTTTCCCGCGCCTCCTCGGTGTGGTTGTGGTGCTGGTAATCCCTGCCATTTTGCTGCTCGTTGCGTGGCGGCCGTCGGTTCACTCCGCCGCGCCTGTTGTTGCCGGGTCCGCCAGCACCACCACCCGCACCGCCGCCACCACCACCGCGGTAGTTTCCAGTGTTGTGGTCACCGCCACCGCTGCCGCGATCGTTGTAGCCGCGCTGCTGCTGGTCGCGCTGATGATGATCGCCCCGGGAGTTGTAGTCGTCCTCGTCGCGCCGATTGTTGTGATAGCGCTGGTTGAGGCCGTTACCGCCACCAGGACCGCCGCCACCGCGTCCACGTCCGCGGCCACGCTGCCCACCGCCGCCGCCGCGCATGGAGCGCACGGACTCGATGTCGCTGCTGTAGCCGCGTTCAGAGCGCCGCGTCACGGGGAAGCTCTGTGTGGAGCCCAACGAGGATTCCTGGATGGCGCGCAGCTGCTGGTCGATCTCCATTTTCTCCTGGCGCAGCTGTTCCACTTCCTACACAGATACACAGATTAGAATAGGTTGCAGGGGAATCGGAATTTGGATTAAAATCTGACGAATAACTAACCTTCAGGTGCGACAGATGATATTCCAACAGCACTTTGGCATTCGCAATGCTCTCCACGGTGCCAATGAACACAAAGGGTACATGCGCCAGCTCGCGTGGTATATTCTGATCCTGCTCGTCGTCGCCAGCGATCTGCCCGGAAAAGATTAGGACTGGCCCGCGGATAGAGCACAATACTCACAGCACTCACCTTGATTCGAAACACGCCGCTCTTGTCCACAATCTCCTGAATGATGCGCCCATTCTTGCCGATCACCTTGCCCACCAGTTCCCTGGGCACTTGGAAGAACTCCTCGGCGTATTCGAGCATGGCACGGGCACGCTGCACGGACTCCTCGGTCTCGCCGCTGATCTTAAACGTGCAGGACTTCTCCTCCAGCTCGATGTTGGTGACGCCGACCAGCGTGCGTGCCGCCTGTATATTCGAGCCATGCGACCCAATGGCCAGACCCATGAGATCGTCGCGCACACGGAACTCCTCAACGTAGTTTCTGCAATAAAAATGCATTTAAGAATTTAATTAAAAATAAAATTATTTAATTATAATTATATTAAACTTACCCACGGCTCATCAATTTAGTCGTTTCGAGCTGACGGGCAGCTTCTTCAGTCCTTTTCAACAGCATAACCTGCGGACAAACCGATTTCGTTTAGTAAAAAGCTTCAACAGGACTCGGTACCTCAGTCACCTTCTGTGAGAGATTACGAAAATGCATATCCTTGAGCATGCTGGCACGCTTCTGAGTGTGCTCCCACTTGGAGATGACTATCAGGGCGTCCAGGTCGCGACTGTAGTTGCAGACGCCGGCATCGATTGTGCGCTGAAACTCCTTGTGTATGCCATCCTTCTGAGCTCTAAATTAGAATTGCAAGAAAGTTAATAAGGCTTTTAACATGGGTTTAGGTTTAGGACTCCACTCACTCCTCGCGCAACTCCTCGGGAACGGGCAGCGTGAACTGATAGAAGGACTTGGCTGTAATTGGCGGATTAGAGTTCTTGGCGCGCAATCGGCCCAGTTCACAGATTTCGGTGTAGGGCGTCTCAAAACCGATGTAGGCTACCGCACAAATGTCCGCTTTTAGCATTTTGATGATGGCCACCCACCAGCCGCAGGTTTCGCGCTCATTTGTGCGCGTAAAGACCTCCACCTCCATGCCCTCCTCGAAGATCGGTGCGGTCACCTCAACAGTTTCCTCGGGCGGCAGGCGGACGTTGGCAAATGGATATTTCATCACCTCAGGCACGCTGCAACAAACAATGCGTGAGCGTGAGCGGAGGAAGCGCAGATTCAATTAATTAATAAAAGGTGCATTTGCCAAACTGTTGGATAGTCAGCGGACAGGTGTTTCCCAGCGCCAGCAGAGACTGTGGCAGAGGCAGAGGCAGAGCCCACGACTGCAACTGCTCTGCTGGCCGAGGGCCAAGAGACAAGCAACAACAACCATTGTGGGGGTGCCACCGTAGAGCGATTCCGATTCCCAATCCCATTCCCATTCCCATCCCGAGTCCCGACCACGAGACACAAATCGGAAATGCCACACAGCAGCAGCAGCAGTCGTGCCGGCAGGATAGTGGTGCAGACTAAATTTAGATCCAGCTGCTCTCAGCTCAAGTGGATCTCGTGTGAGAGATGGAAGACAAAACAACAAAAATTAAATCAAAAAAGGCGGCCAACTTTCGTTCCAAAAATGTCACAAGAACTGCAAGCATAAAATAAAAATAAGAAAGCTAAAAAAGAACGGGCATAAAAACGGGAACAATTAATTATAGCAGTGATCGACTCTCTTATGCTCTTCAAATTAGTTTTAAATAAAGTTGGAAAACTATTGAATATACCCAAAATAGATCTATACAACTTTAAGTATAATTTGATATTTATTTGAGCGGAATTCTTGAAGTACAAAGCTCATAGCTAAAAATAAAAAATCATGCCTAAAATATGGACAACTACGGTCGAACTTGAAGTAGCCCATAAGTCATAAGAAATTTGGTGGCAATAAAAATAAATCACAAGTTTTTGTAGAAAGAAAATCGGGTGAGAAATATGCATGTCCGTGTCAAAAATTCAAAGATATATATTTTAAGAGCTGATAAACACAGAGGAGCTTCTTAAAGTTGTACTACTAAATGTTTAAATTAAAGTTTAAGTTCAAATGCGAAATACAGAAAGTACCAATACTGACGAGGAAGTCAATATATAAATCGATATTTAAAAGTCGAAATATATATTCGATTAATCGGTATTTTGATTGATATATCGAAATACTAATTAATCGGTATTTTGATTGATATATCGAAATACTAATTAATCTGTATTTTGATTGATATATCGAAATAATAATCTGTATTTTGCTTGATATATCGAAATAATAATCGGTGTTTTGCTTGATATATCGAAATACTAATTAATCGGTATTTCGATTGATATATCGAAATAATAATGAATCGGTATTTTGATTCATATATCGAAATAATCCTATATACAATTAAACAAAAATAATAATAAAATAAAATTAGTGCAATATATTTGTTTTTAAATATCGATATCAATTTTTTAAGCACAAAAATGTTGTTCGATCTTTACATTTTATGTATAATATTACAATTTAATTTACATTTTATACATTGATATAGATTCCTAAGTTGAAATAAAACAAGAGTGTGGTTCGCAAAAATTGAATTATAAATAATAACACAAGTAAACTAGAAATGCACAATTATTCCAATACATAAAATGGAAATTAAAACTTATTCGCGTAATTAAGCTGCACATTTACAAAATCGTAAAACAAATACATAGTGTATCTATCCTAGAGAACACGGCAATTAAAACATTTCCAAGCTAAAGTCCAAACAAGCCATTTTAATGATTAAGACATCCATAAAATATCTACAAATAGATCTGATTGTGTTTCTTCCCTCTGGCGTTACAAGCTGCCTGATCGCAGCGTCATAACCGAGTTTGAAATAAATAAATAAATATAAATGGTTTCTTTCCGCGATTAAAAATAGTCGCGCCTTTGACGATGGCCGCCGCCGCCGCTGCTTAGTGGCATTTGTCGTTCGCACTTGACAGCTTTGGCAGAGATGGAAGCCATCCCCTTCTCCTTCTCCTTCTACAAACTGCAGTGCAAAATGATGGCTTCTGTGGAAGTTGTGTGTTTGTTTGTTTGCCTTGGATGGTCGTGATGGTCAGTCAGCCCGACAGTCAGCAATTTGTATTTGTTTGTGCCGCCAAGAAGGAATTGTAACACTAGCTGACCGGATACGCTTATGTTTATTAGAGACTTCAATGATTGTTTAATAAATGGATTGAGCCAAACTGAATGAAGTGAAACGTTTGTAAAACCATTATTCTAATTAAATTTTGACATAAAAAATGTACGTTAAACTTTGATCCATTAATATACCCACACAATTAAAATAATAATTATCTATTAAGTACCTTTTCCTTCTCTTTTTTAAGATAAACACTATAAGCCCAAGTCTGTTTTGTCAAGTGCCACTATTGCAACGTTTAACAAGTTGCGCCAAATTAAACATTTAAGATAGAAGGAGGGAGCGAAGACCGGAGGAAGCGGAGGATGGGTGGACGATAGACGGCATAAATGATGCGTGCCCAGCATCTCTAATTTCTAATTTCGATGCCAAGAAGACGCCATTCTCGGTGGCTGTGGCTGCTGCTCCTCTGATTGTACTAATGGTTGCAAATTAGTTAGAAAATACGTTTTACAAGTTTTTGGTTGTTGTTGTTGCTGGTTTGTTGTCCTGTTCGCAGATTTGTTTGTTGAAACCGAAAGAAATAAAACAAAAACAAAAACTTACCCGTCCACATCCACAAAGATGCCATCATCGCCGACAGCTGTCACCTGGCCCTGTTGTTGTTGCAGTAGTTTTTCATTTTTGAGTTGTTGTAGGACGAGTCCATTGAACAGGGCGAGCCAGAGGAAGGCAGAGGGAGAGAGAGAGCAGAAAAATGTGTGTCATTAAAGTGGCTTTGCTGTCGTCTTTGATATACCTCATCTATATCTGCCTAGGTATTATTTTATATACGTATTTATTTTAAATTATATTTTTACAATCGCCCCGAAGCGACTGACATCAAAGCCCGCCTATATCCCTGATAAGCGAGTGTGCAACCATATCCGAAATGCAAACAGCAGCGAACGAGTGCGCGCGGCTGAATCATCATTATTCTCATGAGGAAAGTCTCTCCGGCGAGCGAGTGTTTACTCTGTATTTGTTTACGAGGGCTTTAATCAAAGGCCGAACTATGCTGAATATTCAGCACAAACTTATCAGTTTTCGAGAGTTTTCCACGAATCGAAGACCATGGAGATCAATAAGTAAATAAATATACTGATCATTTTAAAGAAGAGTGGGGATTAACTCTTTGAGCTTGCCTATATAGAAACAAAAAAAATGCTTTCTGATAAGATATACAAAAATTGAATAAGATATTTATGGTATGAAAAGATATGCTATTTTAAATTATTAATAAAAGTGACTCTTCAAAAGCTAAATAAATAGATAGATAGTAAGAGTAAATTCTTATATCAAAGTAAAATTAATAATAAAATAACCTTTCCTGGTTTTGGTTAAGAGAAATAGTTGATAAAATATTTTGTTAAGATGACTAATTTTTAAAACAGAAATAGAGCTCCTGATAAATTAAGATTTAAGGTCATAAAATAATACAAAAATGGAATTAGTTTATTGTAATCTCGTTATCTATTTTAAGCAAAAGGCTAACCTTGCTTCTGATTAAATCATAAAGACGTGCACTCTACCAAGCTTTCTTTTATGAACCCTTTAAAAATGACTCAGTCATAAAAACTAATTGAAAATATAAAGCTAACCTAATTTATAAATTAACTACTAGGCCGAATTTCCATATAATTCGCGAATAAGCCTAAACCTTTATAGCAAATAAACATTCTAACTAAATAGTTAAGTTTTGCAATAAATGAAGGTATAAACTTCAAGCAGACATTATTAAAAGAAAATGTCTAAAATCGTGAAAACTTGGAAAACACTGTTACTAGCTATAACCCAATGTCCCAGTGAACTAAATCGTCCTATTTTTCCGTTAATCCACAATTATCGTAAGTCACATAATTTATCGCGAATTTGGATGATTTAATCGCCTTATCTTTTTGTCGAATTGCATTCTTTTTTTTTTTTTTAAAGGGAAATCACCAAAACAACAAATCCGAATGACCGACGACGTCAGGTTCTGTCGCAGTAGGCAGCGCGGCTGACACCCCCACAACGCGGGCAGAGACGTCGCGTCGCGCTGGGTTGCTTCGCGTAGCGTAGCGTCGCGCCGCGCAGTGTGCGTGCCTGCGTTGGTGGTGGTGCATTGGTATCGGTGTTGGTGTTAGTGTTAGTGATGGTGGTGGTGGTGAATGATGTCGAGACTCCACTCAAAATGTTGCGGTTATTTATAGAAATAAAGCTAAAATCCACGAAATTAGAAACAGAGGCAGCTGCCCGCCCCAACTCCCCACATCGCTCGATTTCCGCTATGGCTTCTAAATCTTCTATTTAATGTTATTCCAGCTCACCTTGTAGTAGGCGCCATTGTCGAGCCGAACTTCCACGAGAAGATCTTCCATGTTGTTCGCCGTTGTTGCTGTTGTTGTTGCTGTTGGTGTTGCTGTTGTCCCTGCTCTCTCCGCCTTGTTTTGGTGGTTCTTCGCCGTCCGTCCCTCCGAACCCTTCAGCTCACGACTTTTCCCCGTCGGATGCAGTTTGCCTTTTTTGCCGTGTAATCTCTCGCTCGGTTCCTGGAAGAAAACAGTTATAGGGCTGGCTGGTGAGGAGATATCCTTGTGATTTACCCACAATTCAGTGCAGTGGCAGAATCCTGAGGTTCCTGCTCTAAATTCCTTGCTGCTACGTTGTAATCAGTCTTTTGCTTGCCGCTGCTTCTTCCTCTTCTGCTGCTGCTGCTGTCGTTGGTGTTGCTTTTCTGCTAGATGTTGCCTGCGAATCGAAATGCAAAGCGATAAACAAAAAAACACGCACGATCGCACGGGATGAGAAGTATTTTCCCAATACTACTTTTCCCCCCCGAATATATATTTTGACATACGGGGGAGCAGCAGCGCAATGGCAATCAAAAAATTTTGAAGTTATTTTGGGGCAAGAAATTCCTGGCTAAACAAAATGCAGCGACTGCGGCGCTAACGGTGACAGCGGCCGCGGCAGTGACATAGCAGCGCTTTAGCCGGCAGCGCTGCGGCCTAGTGCTTCCTCTTCTTCTTTGTCTTTCTTTTGTGTGTGTCCTCCACACACCACCTTAAAAAAAGCGTGTGCGCGCTCTCTCGCTCTCTCTCACACACGCACACACAGCAGCCGCCGCCGCCGCCGAAATGTTTCGCTCGTTCGTTCACACCGATGAGCACGCTTTTCCAATAAGAATTTCACGCACGCACACCAATACACGGCACATGCCGAATTTACATATCGAATTTACACATAATTTCCACACTTTCCACCACTTTTCTTCGAATATCCATTAAAATGGACACCCACCGATTTTCTTTCTCATTTTTCATCTTTCAGCTGCTCCCTTTTGCTGCAGCGCCGCTACAGCCGCTGCCGCGGCACAGAAGCAGCGCCGCTGCCGCCAACGTCGCCGCCGCCGACGATGTGCAAAATTTTTTCGTTTTTTTTCGGTTCTTGCAAAATTTTCAATTCGGTTCGCGCGGCTGTAATACGCAAATGGCTGCAAAAGTTTGTAAACTTACGGCTTGCCGGCACTTTTGCCCCTCGTCTGTGGTAGGCGGATGCCTTTAAATGTGGCTATAACCTTTGAAAATAAAAAATATATCGCGTGCTGCTTTAATTTTTTTTCCTGCGTTCTTCGTTTTCAGTGTGGCCGGACCAGGAAAATTGATAATATATCAAAATCTATATATCGATATTTTTTCTACAGATGATTTGCCCAAATATCGAAAAAGCGATATTTATATTAGATATTTTTCGGTATTTTTGTCAAGACGAAAAACAGAACACTGATGGTGGTTGCCTGTTTAACGCATTTTTCAAACTGAATCTGAATTATCGTTTCTAGTCAGACGACTGAAGCCTAAACAACCTGTGCAGTTTTGAAAGTTTAACTTATTTCAAGCAAGACCTATCATATTTAAAATTGTATAGCATATTTGTAACATCAACGATTTTTTTATTCAAAAATATGTCTGACACCACTCACTCTCATCAGCGATATTTTCATTTTCAGTAAAAGAGAATGCGATATACCGGACAGATTTTTGTCTGCCATTAAAGACAAATTGGTTTAATAAAAGCATGTAGCCATTTTTTTAAGGCTTTATTTTATTGATTTCATTTTTTTTAATAATTTAAATTTTTAATATGCCTTGATTTGGATTTATTTCTTTACCAATTCTCATCGTATCTAGTACAATGTTCATAAAGCAATTTTTTTATATATTGCTTTAAAATTAGCTGCCTATGTGTGGTGCAAGACAAAATCAGTATCCATAATTTTGGTTGGTTTTGATAACGCATTTGTCAATAATATTTTTCAAAATATTATTTTGATGCGGAGATTTTTTAAACTCTCTATTGAATACTTTAGAGAGAAACTAAATCGGTTTCACAAGAAAACAACTGAAACGATTTTTTTTTCTCTGTTCAGTTTCGCTTATATTTTTGTTTTCGCATTTACACTGAATGTCATTGCATTTAACTGCGTTTTTTAACCCAATATCATCTGGGACTTCATTCTCGACAGGATCGAGAAACAGAATTGGCCGCTTTTTTGGAGCGTTAGAAAATAAATAAATTATTTTCTTTACGTATTAGATGGGTCACTGTCCCAAAAAAATTTTTTAATCGGATTTTGATGGCTGAAGTTTATTTCTAAGCCCTTTTGGAAAAGTTTGTTTCCGATTATTACTATTTAATTACAAGAATTTTAGAGACCTTGTAGGCAAATAGCTTTAGAAATTGTAACTGTTTTTTATATTAGGTAGGCTTTCTGCATTATTGAAGATACCCTTGTTCAACAAGGTAATTCCTTCGTTCATTTTTTTTTTTTAACGCGTCAGTAGTTTTTGCAATTTTTCATTTTTAAAATTAATAGCTGCAATTTCTTTTACCAAATTTTCTGAAAAATGTCAAATGCTAATTCTGTTACATATGGTGCTCCATTTTATTTTTGGTTCCGATTTATTAAATTCCTCTTTGTTATCCAAGAACACTATTTCATTGTCAATTTGGAAATCAAGTTTAATTAAATTATTACGGACACTTAAATAAGTGTTTAATATCATGAAATATATGTGTACTGCATGTATTTCTGATTTCATCTCTGTTTGAGTGTCATTTTTCTAGCGCTTGAATGTTGCAGCTATTTGTTCGCATACAACAGCGTGCAATATAAGACCAACTTCTTTGAAAGAGCTCAGTGCTTTTTCGAGTAAATGTGATCAAGATCCGCTAGCAAGAGCTGAACCTTGACCCGTCTACTCCTTACCAAGTGAGCTCGGCTGCAAGGCGTTTCACTTTATATAGCCCGCGATTTTAAATTCGAATCCAAGGAGAAAGGACAAACTGTACTAAGTGTGGGCTGGTCACACTAATGCTATGAATGAGGGAAAACATAGGCGGTTACACTATTTCTCGGCAGGTCCCTATATAAAGCGGGCCACACCGTTTATAACTCGCTTAGTTCGCCGCGATCGGCGAAGGCTCAACTAGGGAGCCTGTATGGGAAGGTGTCCTTTGTGATATCCCAGGTCATTTCTAATGACAGAACATTTATTTCTTTTTTTTTTTAAATAATTTACATTTTTGTTTTGCCTTATTATTTTGCCTTTATTTCTGTTCCAATCCTCATTTTATCTATTACATTGTTCATAAAGCAACTCTTTTATATATTGCTTCAACTTCATATGGTTTTTAAGCTCTCAGGTATCCATATTTTTTGTTGGTTTCGATAACGCATTTGTCAATAATTTTTTTTTTGAAATATTTTGATGCAGATTTTTTTAACTCTATCGAATACTTTACAGTGTAACATTGTTACTTCTACTAAATCAGCTGAGGAATTTATTAAGTTTTAATCCCTGAATCGTTTTCAGACATGAACGAAAACTAATATTCAATCGGAGTTCGATTGAAACGGTTTAAGTTTTTTTCTAAGTTCTGTTGGAAAAGTTTGCTTCCAATTAGTTATATTTTATTACAAGCATTGCGAAGCCCATTTAGGCAAATAGCTTGAGAATTTGTGAAATTTTTTTTCAGAAGAATAAAACTTTGATGTTGGTTGTTTTTGGGTTTGTTGTAGCGTCCCATTGTAGCGGCGAATCCTTTGATATTGCGGTGGACCGCCTTGAAGAAACGGTCCTCCAGGCACCCACTGTAACTGAGGGCGCGCGTCTCCCATATTATTCTTTCCATTTCCTCATTACTTTTTACAATGCGAATTAATTCCGAACGGAATACGCGATGATTAATTGCTGGGACTTCCTCGGCATATTCAACTGCCATTGTCACAAGTAGGAACAGGCGACGCAGTGCCAATTCCTTGGTGTTTTCAATCGGTCGGCGTCGAACGTCATTTCCAATTCCATTTCCATTTTCCAAATTGCTGCAAGCAGCAATGCCGGCCTTACGACCTTTATTTTAGCCAAAAACCAAAGTCTTAAATAAAAATATGACGCCGTATAGCTTACAATTTTCACACCTTTCATTTTCAATTTACTGTTTGAGTAATTGCGGTTTTGCATTGCCGTTTGAAGATGGGAAATATTTCGATATGTATCGATCATAAAATATCGCATACAATATATATTCAGGGGATTTCGCTATATGATCAATGATTGAATACTAAATAAATTGAGTAAATGTGAAAATAAAGCTGTGAATTCACAGTCTAGGCCACTGGCGATAAAAGCCAACATTCCATTTGCTGGGTTACTGTACGCGTAATGACTCGTCTGACTTTCTGAATCCTCCGAATCCTGCGAATCGTCTGACTCGCTTGACCTGCCATCGCCCAGATCAATAAACCCAACTATTTTGTCAGTGGGATATTCATATTTTATTTCGCTTTTAATGCGCATTCATTAAATTTTAATATGCAATTCCGTTAGATTTAATCGTTTTTTCAACCAAACTTTTTAGCCAAGGGAGATTCGGTCCCTTTGACGGTACTTTTATGGTACTCGTCGAAGGTGGCATGCAGAGAACTGCAAGAGCCCACCGGCACTCAAGGTACACCGGGTAAATGTAGGGTGATTTCAACACCTTGGTGTTTTTCACTACCGGACAACTGAGTATGAGTGCCAGCCTTGCAATAATACAAACAGTGACGAACTTAATTTTTGGCACAGTTGGCATGTCCGACTTTCGGAGTGTTTTTCTC
>JAEIHY010018696.1:0-41176 GCA_018904565.1 Drosophila tsacasi
GCTATCAGCTTTATATGTAGGATATAGGATAATAGTCTTGGTTCGGACTTACCCGCAGCTAAGGACAATTACCTTTCGTCGCCACACCGCTGACGTGGCCGAGATTCATCGATGATTAAGTCCTTTTGAGTGCATAGGTTCTTCACACAGTTATTTACACACTTTTTAACACACGATTATCAACACGGGTGAACGGGTAGAAAGCCGAGGACATACTGAGGCCCCTCCGGCGAGTCGCCTCTATTTATAGGTGCGAGAGATGGGTTGAGATTGAGATAGATAGGTCGAGAGAGAGGGAGAAAGAGAGCGAGATTGAGAAAAATGTTGACGTTTGCCTCTATAATGCGAGTGGTGAATAGAGATTGAGATAGATCGAGAGAAAGAGAGAGGGGAAAGAGAGCGAGATTGAGAAAAATTTACCTATGATTTATAGGGTCGGAGATGACTCCTTCACCAATTCTTCGTTCACTTATTTTCCTTAGCGTTGTCCTTAGCCAATTGACGGAACATTAGTTCGACTCACTTTAATAAAGAAACAATTGTAATTTCATATATGTACATCTCTTTTTGCTCGACTTTTTACCTGCTTCTGTAAATTTATCTATATCTCACTATCTCTCGCAAACTATGGCTCAATTTCTCTCTTTATCTTTCTCTCTCGCACTCATGCCTCTATAATTCTCTACGTTGCTGTCTTGGTTTATCTTTCTCTACCTCTATCTAACTCTCTCTGTCTCTTTCTATGTTAACTGATTCTCTCTCTCTCTCTCGACCTATCTCAATCTCTATCCGTCTCACCCACCTATAAATAAAGGCAACTCTCAGGCTTAGTGTGTCCACGTCAGCCTTTTTCTCAATCTCGCTCTCTTTCTCCCTCTCTCTCTCTATCGATCTATCTCAATCTCTATAAATCTCTAATACTTATAAATAGAGGCGGCTCGCCGCAGCAGCCTCAGTATGTCCTCGGCTTTCCACCCGTTCACCCGTGTTAATAATCGTGTGTTAAAAAGTGTGTTAATAACTGTGAGAAGAACTTCTGCACTCGAAAGGACTTAATCATCAATGAATTTCGGCCACGACAGCGGTGTTGCAACGAAAGGTAACTGTCCTTAGCTGCGGGTAAGTCCGAACCAAGACTATTATCCTATATCCTACATATAGAGCTGATAGAACCGATCGGTAAGCTCAACAAGAATTTTTTTTGTTAATATAAAGCTAACAATTGGTTTCAATCTAAAAGCTAACTTATTATGGACTGCATTTTGTATATGAGATTGTCGAGGAAGGAGAATATTATGTTTGAGCTTGCTGTGGGCTTGGTTGGCTAGGAGTCGAGCACCAGATTGGATATCATTGGATGTTGGTTACCAGCTTAATTCGGAGCTGTCCCGATATTATTCTAAAACGAATCATCATTTCAAATATTGCCGGTTCCCAACACAGTGGAAAGAGCGGTCACACTTCAAAAAAATACATATTTTCCGCTGCGAAACAGATTTAAAAACAGGATACCGTACTTTAAAACGGCTTGGTGCCGATATACAGTTTATATCGATGTATCGCACATTTGAAAAAGCGATTCATCGATTGCGGAATCTACTTTGTTTCCATCTCTAGGTCACACTGGCCGTTTTCAAATTTGTTTGTTGTTCGCTGCGCGCATGTTTGCTCCGAAATTACGCTAGAACGAGATTAACAACCAGCAAATACTCCAAAATGATAAAATAAAACGATAAAAAAAACCATCAGCATGCGAAAATAAAAAAATACCTCACATTTAATACAGAAAACCATCGGGAGTTGTGATTGAAAAAATAAAAAAAAACTGCAGCTGTAGTCCCGACGCAAGGCGCAGGCTAAAACGGGACAACGCTATTGTCCGTGTGTGTGTGTGTGCAATTTGTTGATAGTATTTTCTGTTGTTGTTGTAAAAAATGCGCCGCTTGCAGCCAAACAACAACAAAAAGACCTGAAACAGCAAAAAGAACGGCGTATGCCGGCAAAACAAGCGTAAACGTAAATTCGATTGATAAAAAAGGCGCAGAATAAGAAAAACAAGAAGCATGCACAAATCGCCAAAGAATACACAACAAAAGTGGAGTGAGCATTAGTCGCGTGCGTATGTGAGCTGTGTTGTGTGCGCGTTAACTGCGTGAGTGTGAGTGCAAAGGAATAGGAGAAGTAAGCGGCGATTGGAGCCACAAACATACACGAAAAAAGTGGAAGGAAATCGAGAGCCAAGATGTTGTTGTAAACAAAAACTTGGTAAATTCAAATTACCTTCAAAAGTTAACGACGGTTTCCAGTTCAATCAGCGCTAAAAAAACACACGGAAAATGGCCAGCGAGGGAAAAAGCAATTTCAGCAGCAGTGGTTTCTATATGTGGAGCTGGCTAATCTTCGGCCATCTGATACTTCAGCTGATTGGAAGCACAGTGGGAAGTCAAGGTAAGGAAGCAATCCATGAAATATGGAAATGGATTGGAAGTTTTTCAAAATTAAGAGTGGCCATAAAAGTTACAGGACAAGGGATAAGTTCGGGATAATTTTGTTAACCATTAACTGCAGATAAAAACTAGTTTATGCATTTTAAGAAAATACTTTATCAGATTGCTTTAGATCGAAACCTATCTCACCGACTGCGACAATAACTATTTGGGGATTCTAAGGGCTAACTATATAGGAAGCTGGGGAGGAGTTCCTCTTCACAAATAAGGTTTTCATAGTATTTTAACAAATTAATCTTATAAAGATCTCAAAATCAAAAGCTCAAAAGCTTAGAGTAAAAATTTGGTGTTACCAATCAGTTGACTTCTGTAATGTCCAATGAGGCTAGCGTTAATCTTTTGTTCATAACTTATATAAAAGCAATAAATACTGCTCATTTTAAATCCAAGCAAAACAAACAGGGTTCTAGTAGAATGTATATAATGTAATTATAGTTATTTTAGTGTTTAACTGGTTTACTACTATGTATTTTGCCTTTTGTGAGGTACCCATAAAGATTTGTCCACATCCTGTTATTATCTTCCTAGTCTAAAGTACGCAATTTTTTTATAGCAAGTATACTTGACTAAAAAAACCCGGCAATATGGCTAGTACAGTTCTGGCGACCCAATGTCTGGTCGACGTGCCACAGACCAGGTATATTTGCGCCAAAAAACACTCACAATTTGGAACGCTTATGTCAACGGCGGCTGATAAGCCACACACAATATTTCGCACCTCACCTTTCGTTTTGGCTCTCGTAAAGTTGACGTAAATTCGCCAAACCCTTTCCAGGTCGAGCCGCCACATGTGACAATCACTCCGGGTAATTCACCGTAATTGGCCGCCATCATATCAACTGCAGATAAGAGCCGGAAAGCCAGAAGGTTGCAAAACGGTTATCTCCTCGATAGTGCCTCGAATTTCGAACATTACTAATGAGCTTCGCTTGAAACGAGATAAACAAGGCACTGCACAACAAGAATTCGAGCCTGGGCAACGACTTTTCCAATAAATGATCTCGGTCGGTGTGAGCCAAAACAAAACACCAACTGTGACACCAGTATTCTGTGAAAACAGCAAAGTATACATGTATTTGAGGTATTAGAAGAGGCCAGACAAAATGGTGGCCATTATCATTAGGGCCAACAAGTGATCTTAAGGGACCAGGCAAGGGCAGGTAGAGCAAATGCAAGTAAAATTCAATTAGGACTCCGGATCAGCCACAGTTTCAGGTCAGAATTAGGGGTTCCAAAAAATAGAGATTAAAAAAAGATCCTTAGGCAGCTGCACAATATATCAACTGATTGATTTGGACGGGAAACTAAGCCGGGGTTGGTTTAAGGGCTTATCATATTTCAATTTCGCCTTTTTCGATTCTAAAGAGTAAACATAATCGCAGGAAATGAGGGAGGGAAACTGAGAATCACCACAAAAAGCGCAAATAATGCAAACAAATTAAATGTCCTTCGTTCAAGCCAAGAAAAATAAACCAACCCCCAAGAGCGAACTTTTTTTTGTCGACTTTTTACTTGAAGGGGAGACAACGCCTTATCAGCTACGGAATTTATCAATGCCACCGCTCCACAGGAAGGCTCCCCAAAAAAATATATGTACGTTGGCTGTAAAATATGGTGGGCATGTCATATGCAAATGGAATGAAAAATCTTTGAACAAATTTTGGGTCATGGCATGTCATAAGTCGCAGGACTTTGCGCCAGATTTAATTAAAAGCATTCCCTTGCCTAACCCCAAGCTTTATGTGGCGGGGCTGTAATTAAAAATACTTTTACGTACATGGGTGTAACCAGGAGACAAAAAAGCAGGTGACAACAATAGGTAATGGTGGTCTCTCGACCATTGAATACCTAATAATTATACTTTATTTCGTGGCAGTGAAAGTCAAATTAGTTTAAAAGAAAGAAAACTTCATAGTACTTCCTTGAGTTTTAAAACTTTTCAAGTTCTTTATAGCCACGCTAAATGAATACTCTTGTTCTTGAGGTCATTTTCTTTGTAAGGTTTCGAAAAACATAACCAACTATACTGTAAAACTACCGTGTAAAAACTCACGTGCATGAGGTCCTGCTCTCATTTTCGTGTTTATTTGTTGGTGCTCTTTGTTTTCACTTTTCTGGCCATAATTCCTAGCTTGCTTTTACCTCGGGAACTGTGGCAATTGTGCTGTTTCGTGTCCTGGGCGAGCCACTCTTCCGGGGGTTTCCCTGGCTTTTCCCCGTGGCCATATACATATAGCATATTTAGCCGCATTACGTGATACCATATATGAGTGACATGTTATTCTAATTTCGCACCCCTTTTCTTCATTTTCCCTGCCACACATTTTTTCCGCTTTCCCGGCGAGGGTGCGCTTGTCAAAATAAACATTTCCATATGGTGGCCATAGCCCCGGGGCGATGTGTCGCAATGAGCCAAAGAGAAAAGGAGTCTCGGGAAGAGAGAGAGAGGGGTCTAGAAGAGGGTCTCAGAATGAGGTCACTTCTTGGCCGCTGAATGCAGACTAATTACGGACCGATGCCAAGTCTCTCAATTGTGTTCCCAGCTCAGGCGTCACTTTGAAGTGTTGACAAAGCAGCGGAAATTGTTCGTCTTTCGAGGGAGTCTTGTTCCCGTAGGGAATATAGCACAATATATATTTAGCCCGAAGAACAGCTCAAAGGACTCTCACTTATAGGTACAAAGCGGGTCTCTTGGGTTTCTCGTTTCTTGTTTCCTATTTTTACAAATTTGCATTGTTCAGGGGCGTCAGACAATGCCAGCTTTTGTCCCCTTGTAAGTTGCACAAATAAAGTTTTTGTAAGTGAAGAGTGGTTAAACAAAAGTTTGTCTTGTTATTTAATTAAAACAATATTGTGTTATATTTTAATTCTCACAAGGCACCAAGCAACAGAGACAGACAGTCAGCAATGTAGATGTTGCATGTGCATATATATCTCTTTGGGAGAAACTCATGTTGCGGGAATTTTTATGGAAAACAGCAGGAGGAACCACCGAACTCGACACCAAAAACAGCAAAAGTATTGCAAGCTCAGCAACAGTAATGCACAGAGGAAAATATTTATTTAAATATATTCGGAGTTGTCAAAGAATAATAATTAACTCAGGCATTAAATAAGCTTAATTTTCTTTATTAATTTAAAAGATTTAATCCATTCTAGTTGACTTACATTGGTTCTTAGTTTCTTTGATCATAATTTACCCCTGATTTTATTCCCTGTGTATTTCTGCTGCTGCGTTGGCAGAATGCAATTTCGTTTACAGCTTCGAACCCGAACCCTTCTGTCTTCCACCTTCCTCCGATTCGACATGACAACATGAATAATTCACTTGAACCCGCCACAAGAGCACAGAACTAAAACAACAACGAACCGAAGCTGATTCTGCAACCCAAAATGCTCAAAGTTCAATGCACGCAACAGCAGCCACAAAATCCAGATTCTGGCCAAAGCTCCCAAAATGGAGAAGGGACGCTGCTGGGTTTTCTGAGGCAGATATTCGGGAAGAATCAGGGTGAAAGAGAGCTGATCTCAAGGTGGTTACACAGGAAATGTATCTGGCCAGAAGTGTATCTTGTTTCGCATTTCTGTACTTTTTGCGAGGGCGGCGTTGTAGTACTCCTAGGGATTAGGCCTTCCAATTTGCATAGCTGCGTGGGTTGATCCGTAGATGGCAACCCCACATTTCACCGAAGGACACGGAATAGTTTCTCAACCCACTACCAAAACCGATCTGTGCCGGTGGTACTTAACTTGTTCTCCGCTGGCTGAGTGGCTTAAAGTGCCGTTAAAACGAGCCTTGCTGCCATCAGCCTTGTCCCGCAAATCTCACACCTCTGCTGTGGGGCTGCTCCTCCATTTCCCATTCCAACCCATACCCATTTCCAGCTCCATCTCCACACCGGGGCTATAAAATATCAGAAATTATCTGCCTCCACGCCTCGAATCGCACTTAATCACCTCCAGGAGATGCGAGCTGAGAGAGAAGAGTGAGTAAGGCGAAAAAATCTGAGAAACGAGCGAAACGGAAGTCGGCAACAGTTTTTTAAATGCAGTCATTTAGCCAAAGTGCTGGCCAGGCCTCGGTAACTCTAGGCCCCAAGATCTTTTTCTGGCCACGCCCTGCTAAAAGAACTCAATTTTACCAGATTTGCTATACCCTTTCGAGAGTTTTTGCAGATCTTGAGGGAAGTTGGTTATGAAGCTGGGTTAAAGAACTTAAAATGTTAAGTTTTGTACGAGTTGGAGTACTGTAAGGGATAAATTTATACATATTATTGGGATATTTAACCTAATATCACTCATTTAACCTAAGAGGATAGTTTCCTTAGTAAAATGTATTTAATTTCATATATATTTCTATATATAACCTATCGTTTTAAGGGTGTTTCATCTTTGGCTTGTTATTCTCCCTCAAAATCTCTAAAGGAGTGGGGTAAACGAGCTTCGGTAATTATTTTGTGCCCAGTGGAGCGAGCGATAAGACAAGCTAGCGCAAAGTAAACAAAGTTTTTGCATTGTTTTTTAGCTTTCTGCATCCTCTGCATCCAGACCACCTCTCCTCTTGTTCTTTTTGCATTTTCTGGTTTCAGGTTTCGCGTGCCCATGGGCTACATTAATTGAAAAAAGTCGCTCGCTTTGGTTGTTGGTTGTTGTTCGGCAAGCAAATGAAGTTGGTCTTGGCTTTGGAAGTTACTTGACTGCTCTTGCCCCTCATCCTCCTCCTCCTCCTTCTTCGCTTGTGGAACCTCATCTTGGTGGCCCCTCCACACCGCTGGCTTATCGGTCAACAAAATGCAGTCGCTGGCCGGCGATAAACTGTGGCCATGCGACTGCCTTAAAGTAGATCGATCGCTTGATTGGCGACGGAAAAGCGCCCGCCTCATCTCCAACTCACTCCCCTATTGTCTAGCCGCTTTCCACTTGGGGAAAACTTTGTCGATAATCTTTAGAAATCACAAAGAAAATATAAAATTTAATTTGAAGATGTGAAAGATATAATACGAATACTGTAATGTTTCTTCAAAGTTTATAGGCATTTTATAAAATTCTATAATTATTTCTTTAACATTTCTTATAACATATGATCTTTAAAAGGCATCCATGAAATATTTAAAACCCCTCCTCCATAGATCTAATTTTAACTGTGCAATTATCTGGCCAAGCTAATCTATTGCCTGCAATTGCCGCTGAAAAATAGAACATGAAAAACGAGCAGCGACAATGGCGACGACAATGTCTGAGTAAGATCGGCGGAAGCGACGAGGTAGGGGCGGGGAAAATCGGGGGCCCAGCCAAAAGTAATTTGTTACAACAGCCACACGACCGCGACGCAGACGCTGTGCTTTGTTCCGACCCAACTATCCCAAGCTATCCAATCGGATCCGAATCGATCCTATCCGCTCCGATCCAAGCGCCAAGAGTCTCGACTCCAGCCGAATGAGCAGCCGCTGCTATTATTTTATTATTATCTACAAAATGCACGTACTTTATACCACTTACGAGTCTGCAGCCAGCCACCAGTAGTCGTCGACGTTCGACGTTCAACGTCGTTGTCGTTGTCGAAGTCAAAGTCGTGGTTTGCAGTTTTCAGTTTTTGGTGGGGGAGAATGGCACAGTGGGTTGGATTCCGGACTTTGAAATCGGTGGTCAGAAGATTCCCTCAATGTGTTAGCTGAGCTACGTGTGATTTCTATGAATTTGTATTCGATTTTGTCACTTACTGTTGGTTTAATGAGCTCACCACAAATTCGCACTTTATGCTGATTTAAAATTCAGGGAAACCTTAAACTATATACGAATGAGTAAGGTTTTTATTTAAACTATATACAAATGTGTAAGGTTTTTATTTAAGTATAGATCCTTCGGCTTATACTGTCGGCTCAATCAACTTAAGATATTTTCCTTTTCGCCATGTCTTTGGTCCTTCGAGCCGGATCTCTGCTTTTGCGATTGCTATAGAAGAAAGCTTAACATCTTATGCATTACTCACTTTCGTTATTAGATATTCCAACTCTTAACTGCTTTTGTACCACTATGCCGGCTTTAAACCACAAACCGCTTTGGCCTTTGCTATTGCCAGCTGTGTGTGATCTTATCTGAAGCGTTGTCCGCGTTCGCGCAACTTAAGTAGGTACTAAGTGCTGCATATATCATAGATGCCCAAGCCCAAGTCCAAGCCCATTCCTATTCCCATTACCAATCCGATTTTCAATCCCTTGCCCCCCGCCCGGCCTGCATTCCCTCCGAGATGTTGAACCCAAAGACCGGACTTTTTGTTCTCCTCGGTAGTGTGTGGATTAGATGTGGTGTGCAGTTGTGCGCGGCTTATGACGTGCCATGACCATGTGTGGACTCGCCTGATTAATGGCAATTATCCGCCGCACATTTCCACATTCTGCCGCAGCCGGGTGGCGTCTCCTCGAATTGAGCTGTCAATGGGGCTGAGTGGAGCGGAAAAGCGGAAAACGGCACCGCCAGCTTCTGCCATAAAATCCTTTAAAATGCAACCAGCCAGCCAGCAATGATTTCAGCGCGTTTGGCCATTAGGTAAGCGACTTTATGAAGGAACACTTGACAGGCGAGTGGTTCTTAAGACCGCAAACTTCAACAAACCAGCTAACAGTAGTTATCTCGTCGGCTTTTAAGATTTACCATCAAAAGTGGCAAAACACTTGACTCGCTCAGAAGTTGTGGTGGTGCAGGAAGAGGCAGTAGTGTTTTCTCAGACACTGTTTTCGTTTTCTCCTCGGTGGTTTTCTAAATTTAGGTCTAGTTTTCTGAGAGGCAAATATCCTTGAGTCGAGGATGGGGTGGCTGCCTGCGCCATTGTCTGTTCTCGGCTTTTGTTCTCCAGAATCGCAGACAATGGCAGATGCAAATATGCAAATCTCGTAATGAGGTGGTAAAGTACAAGTTCTGTTTGTGTCTCCTATCTCCATAGCCATGGTTCCTCTCATTCTACCCAATGGAGCTCTTGAAGAGTCAGGTACAGCTGTGGTCACAACAATAGCGCTAACTATGAGAACGACAAATAGTCTTGTACTTCTTAATTATAGAACTTTTCATTGAATATAGTTTAAACTCTTCTTTAAATATATTTTTCCTAGTTAAAATATGTTAAGTAAGGAATTTATCCTCAGCTAAGTTATGCAGATGAGGTTTCTAGGCAAGAAACATTTACACATCAGAAACCTGGTCGTTTTCTGTGAATAAATTCAACTAGATCTCATGCATTTCCCCAGAAATAATCTAAGAATTTAAAATTTATCTGAAAAAAAAATTCAATTAAATTCTAAGCATCATTATGTTGACCCCAACTGTATTATCTGCCTGCTGGCAATGACACAAATTGCTTTTGTCTGCTCACAATTTGCATTCGCCCGAGTAGTTCCGCAGTTCCCGGGGAGGATGATGGAGGATGACGGCACCTACACCTACTCCTAATTGAATGTCGAGCATAAAATTATGTCAGTCGACGGCAGGAGGGGCCTCTTCACTGCATCAGCCATGCTGATGGGCATCATAATGACGATAATACTGATGATAGTTAGGGCAAAGTATGTGGGCGCGCTCGGATCACTTTACAACTAGAAAATTAGAAAACCAACAGAGAATAGGAGGCTGTCAGTGCGCCGGCATTTATCTAATTAAGTTGTGAGTCCGTTCCAAGGGGGAAGCACTTGAAGTGCCTCCGATGCTATGATGCTTCCATAAAGTTATTCACGCAACTTGAGCGATACTTAACCCGCTCAAGACATTATACATATATAGTAGTTTGGCCTCTAAGCTGATTTTACTTTCATTCGACAAATGAGCTTTTGTGTTGCCGGCGACACTTTGGCTGATGTTTGTAAATTTCACACGACGAAGGTGGAAGTTAGCGCCAGGTAGTAACGCTAACGCTGACAATATAAAGAGCACAACTTTTTCGCCGACTCGACCCGACAAGCGTGAAATTGCAGGGCAAAAAAATGGGGGAAATAAAAAGAAAGAAAGGGGCGAGGGACCCGGACCCGCACTTGAACTTTTCTGCCGAGTGTTTGACATGACAACAGCAAAGTAGATAAATGCACGTCGGTGTGGGCAGAAGGAGAAGAAGCTGGGGACTTTGCTGGGATCTGGGGTCCAACCACAGCTCACCGGGGAGAACTGGCTGGATGGATTCCGAAGCTCGCGGGACAAATGGGCAAGCCAAGAGTCGGAAGTCACGTAGACGTGAATTGAGAGGGAAGTGCCGTGTGCGATGTGCGCTGTGCGGCGGAGCAGCTAGATGGAAGGCATGTGGAGCTGCCAAAACGTGATTGATGAGACGAGATCTGAAAAAGAATAACCAGGCAACGGAATGGAGCAGCAATGAGGCTACAGCGAAACGATTTCTAGATACCTCGTGAAACGGGAAGTTATTTTAACCTTTTAGTTATATTAGGAAGCGTTTAAAGACGGTTTATATATCAGATAATCTCTATTTTCCAAGTCATTCAACTTTTAAAAGACCACGAACTTGGTGATGTTTTATTATTTTGAATTATTTTAAAAGAAACGGACTAGTTTCAGTTGATTTCAAGGCATTTATCTGTTAGTAGTGAAGTATATTCCACTTAACCACAGAAATTTTAGAGAAAACCTTAAACAACATACAGAAAAATCGATTCTGAGTACCAAACAGGGTTTATTTTTGTAGAATCCATTTAAGTTTTATTTTATTTATAAAGTGTGCTTCCTTTTTTGACTGTTCCAAGTTAAATTAAATTACTTAACTGCCAGAAACTTCTCCTACAAACCATTCCTCGAAGTCCTCTACATTACCCCCTAAACAGGAACATATTCTGAATTTTTACATAAACAAAAATCATCAAATACACAGTTCTTAGTCACGAGAACATCCGCATCAAATACATTTAATTATGCTTTGCGAGAACGTTCTCAACGTCAATCAGCAGAGCTCTGTTTATTTTTCATGCAAACACCGTCGTTGTCGCTAGAGACACATATGCAAATTGTTAGGGCTTCTTCTCTATACCATTTTCATTTACCATTCCTATATTTTTTGGGTAGCCAACGAATGCATGGAAATGTATGTACATGCAATTATTGATGTCAATCAAATCATTTATAAGTAAGGAGATCGGGATCGGTCACGCTCCCCCAGACGAGGAATGAATTTCAATTTAACCCGAGAAGAAGAGAACGTACCATCGTCGCCATCATCATCATCACTGTGGCTTGTTTACACGCACAAATATTTTGTCCAAATCTTTCTCAGCCACCTTGAGTCTCCGGCATTAGTCGTGTGTAAATATTTTCCCACAAATATTTTGCTTGACACCCAGGCAACCCATGTGGGGTTTAAGTTTTGGGAACTGGGTTCTGGGTTGTGGCTTCTCGGAGGACATTGATTCGCTTGCAAATATTTACAGCATTATCATATCTAAATATGATTGTAACTGATTCCTAAATCAACATATTTACGATATACAACTGGCAATTTAGCGAGGCCCCAAAAACTCATCGAGCTGCGACGTAAGTCACCATTAAGCAAGAAATAAACAAAGCTTCGGCCCGAAGGGGGGACTGCAATCGAAAAATAAACGAAAATCCACTTAATTGCACTGCGGCAAGATGGAGTGGAGGTGAAATGGGCCCCTTATGGGTTCCCTTATTTTCCAAAGGGGCTGCCCCGGGGTACCCGGGGGGTTCAATAAACCCCGAGTTGTTTGCCTTATTGATTGCCTTATCACCGACTTGCGGCTCGGAATCGGATCGTTGCGCTCGATTTTCCATTTATCAGCTCGTATGTGGCAAGCGGGAGAAACCTCAGACGTCGTCGATCTATAGATAACTTTTTCGGGGGTCAACTCTGAATCGAACTCGACCTGCCTGCCTGCCTCCTGCGTGTGCTGTCATAAATAAATATGTATAGTATGTACGTACATGGTGCGTTTGTGTCGAGCATGAAAAATTTATTGTTGGCAACGAGGCTAGCAGCAGCGAGTGTTTTTATTTTATTTTCTTATTTTTCATCTATAAAGCCAAAGCAGACCGACAGTCAGACAGACAAGCACACAATCCAGACAATCGTATCAGCATTTACCAATTGGATATGCAATGCATCCCAGAAACGCTTTCTATTTATGAAAGTTGCCAGTTGGCCACGGCCAAATTGGTTTTGTGGCCATCAGCAGGGGCAGCAGCAGCAGCAGCAGCCCCAACAGCTCTGGGTTATAAGTTCAACTGTTCTCCGCTGCTTAATTTATAAACGAGATAACGATTTCCCTCTGGGACGACTCAGACCTACCATTCGATTTTAATTAAGTCTTGGGGTTTGTTTATGGCCCAAATAATGCAGTTTGCGGTTATGACCAGTGATGATCTATGAGCAATGTGTGCTCTAAACGAATTTATTACCAATTTTAGCCTTGATTTTACTTCAGTTTACCTTGAAAAATAAGCACATTTATATTTAAATTAAATAAAAAGTTTCTTGAGTGTTAAAAAAAATATTAAACATAATTATTAAGAACAATTTAATAGATTTTTACTACATATGTAAGTGCTTTACCCTTTCTGTCTCTCATCACTGACTGTTGGTTATAAAATAGAAATGAAGTTCAAATGGCTCTGGCAAAATGTATGAGCATTCGTTTGTTATGGCTTAATGCCCCGGGTTCTCTGGAAATGGTGTAAGGGATTTTGATGACACAATGGCCACATACACTTGTCCAAACACATTCATTGATTTACCCACCGGCACTCGACCTGCTTGCCCGTTCTCCCGTACTCCCTGCCAGACGACGACTGGCCGCATATTTGCATATGAGTTGCCAAAACATTCATGGCTCTGTCCGGGAGGGATTTTTGGCTATCTAATGCGGTCACTCCATGCAGCTCCACTCCAGCGTGGGCCGAGTGTGGCCCATGTCCAATCTTGCAACAGAATCCAGGCGAGTGCAGCGCGTGTGGGCGCCAATTGCTGCCGGGCCATAAAACCCAAACCGACCAACTCTGGAAAATTAAATGCGAAATTGTAAAATGTATGGTATATATCTCTCTGGCCGGAGTGCAATGAGCTGCCACTTGAACTTAACCCGATGAAGAATCCGAGCTGAGTCTCTAGGAAGCAATGAATTGTGAGGGGGGGTGCTGGGAGGACAGGGCGTGCACAGACACATAATTCATACATTCGAGGCATTTATCGATTTTTCCACCCTCACCTCCTGCTGCTCTCTCCTTCGACGGCCTGTGCTCAGCTGTTGTTGCCCCAGTCCACCATCCCTCTTAACGCACAATATTTTTTCGATTTTGCAACAGACGCTTGCCACACAGTCAATCCTCCCTCACTTGGGCGACCCTACTCTACACCCTCAACCCCGCAACATCATCCTCAACCTCATCCGCATTCCCATCCCCATCCCTCGAGCTCGAGCTGTGAGCATCGTCATCGTCATCTAACGCGGCTCTCAACAGCTTCACTTTATTATATATATTCCATAGTGTATTTCGTGCACCGGGGAAAATTGTTTGGAAAATTCAAAACATGTGGGAGAAGAAGAAGAAATGTTATGAAGTTAAGATGAGTTAGGATCTTTAAGCTGTAATCTGTAACAGATAGGTTTAAGATCGATGAAGGTTCAAAGGATCTTTTAATGTTAAAATGTTAAATAAACCTTATATATACAGATATAAATACATACATATATACAACCAGTTCCTTACCTTACAGTTCCTTTTCCCCGAAAATTATGAAATTGAGATGAGTTAAGATCTTTAATCTAAAATCTATAAAAGATAGGATGAAAATAGATAAAGGTTGAAGGTTCTTCTTATGCTAAATTTCATAATTCAGAATACTCTTAATTAATATTAATTATATGCCATCTGAGTATCTTTTAATACTAATATTTATAAAGGTATTACTATACAGAAACGGCTCCTAGCTAAATTTATTTTTAAATACTGATTACTTGGGCTGACAGATTTATTAGAGCCTTACTCTACTTATACATACATTCCTATTGTTACCTAAGTACTTTCTTTTATTTGTTCCCCTCAAAATAAGGGATATTGTACATCAAATATATCTCAATTTAAGACCATAACTATCTCAATATTTTGACTTAAAGTTCCCAAATATCTTAGACAATTTTCCCCAAGTGCAGTGGTTGTCGCTGGCGCTGTTGTTTGCTTGACTCTCTGCGGTTGCCCAACGCAGAAATGTTGTTTTGACGGGGCCAAGCGTCGAGACATTGGGAGAAGTGGCAGAGGGCCTTTGAGGGGATGTGAGTGTGTGTGTTGTGTGGGGTTTTCCGAGAGCTAAAATAAAATGCCATAAAACTCAGAAACGGGAACCCGGTACAGAAGTCAAATGGCAAATGCTTTCAGTTTTTTCCTGCTCATCCTTCCGCTGATGATTCATAATGGGAGAACTATTCTCTCTGTGGGAGTTTGCACAAATATATATACATTTATATATTTAAATATTTAGACATTTAAGCCGTTAACAGTGATTTAAATGCCTTGATTCAAGCAATTATCAGGCTGTCATAAATAGTCAACTTATCTATGCTGTTTTGTACACCTTTATGGCCACCTGATTTGTACTTAACAACAGCAGTCAAGAGTAATGTGTTATTCCCCCCTTTTATTTTGCTTTAGGGTCGACCCTTGCCATAAATAATAATGCATGTCAAAGTCAGATGATTTACGCTGCTTTGATGGCATTTTTCATTTCCATTTTCATTTTCATAATTTGTTGCCAGTTGGAGCGGACAAAATTCTGGCTGTGTCTTATCAAAGTTGCCCTTATGAGAGTGGGTGTAAAAAATAAAAGAGGGAAGAAATTATTTGTGAAAACTTTTATGGCCTTAAAATTAAGTTAGCAGCTGAAGAAGCTGTGTGTTTGTGTGTTTCTGTGGAAGGTGTGAACGCATTCAGTTTGAATAATGGGCTGCTTATAACTTTTGCTTTATTCGACAAAACTACAGAACTCATTATTCATTAATTGGTTTTCTCCTCTCTGTCTATACTCGTTCGCAGGTGAGTGCACACACAAGGCAACAACATTAAGTTTGATAATGGGTAAATTATGATGATAAATGAGCACTGGATACTTTACGTAAGTTTTTAAATTGGGAAATTTTTATTGAAAAAGAAATTTTTGTCGTGAACGAAAATGTGTGTCAGATCTTCTGGGGTATTTTGGGTTTTAATTGCTTTTCCCCCAAAAATTCTCCGAATTCTTTCAGTTGAATATTAAAAGGGAATATAAAAAATACATAAAACCGAATTGAAATCATGGAGAAAATTACAATAAATAACAAAACCTATGCCGCATACTCATATCCAATTCCATTTTCATCAAATATAAATCAACCAAATGACACTCTATGTAAACAGCATTTATTTTCCCCAAAAAGAGTCCCTCCCCTTTATAGAGAATTTATGCAAATTCCCCTCCATGGTTAGCCAAGCTTTTTAGAGTGTTTTCCCTGCTAATGCGCCACTAAGTATGCACTTGTTATGCCGGCTGGCTGGCTGTCCGTCATTATCCCCCCGATAAATTATGCCACACATAAATCGACGTCAAGAGCAATTAACACTTTCTGAAATTGACATAAATTTGATCAAATCGAAAATAAAAACCAGTTTTTGGTCAACATTTTGCGAATGTTTTCCGATAAGTTTCGTTATTGTTGTTGAATGTACTATATGTGTGCATATATATTTATGAAAAATTCAATTAACAGCCTAAACGTGGGCAGGCGCCAGTCGCCTAAGCCGTGCGTGGGATGCAACTGCAAAATGCCACTGCGAGATGCAAAATATAGTTTATAAAATGCAACTGCAACTGCGGCATTTTCCAGCTGCTGTTGCCTGCCCCAGACAAGTTGCATAATCCCCCCCAGCCGGACCAAACCCACTTGGACTGATATGCCAGTAAAAAAAATCACAACTATGATTATGATGGCAACTCGGGTCTGTCTCTCTCCTTTGCAAGGCAAACTTTCAGTTTCCAGTTATCAGTGGCAGCTCAGCTTCTTGAACTGCAATTTACTCACGTTTCAACTTCACAAACTTGAAAACAATTTAGAATTTTGTATCTTTATGCAAACTATTATATCAAATAAATATTTAAGGGGAAAACTGCTAAGGTTTCATGATTTTAAAGCTTCGCAAAATCAAATTATAAATTTGGAATTAAAAAATTCTTTTTTTCAAGTTTTCTTTAATTCCTGAAAATGTTGTTTATATAACTTTGACCGCTTATATAAATTATGCTAAACGTTTCATCAAATTAGAGCTGTCAACTTTGCCTCATGATAAATTGAAATTCTGCCAAACTTTTTCACTTAAAGCCTGCTCTCCGAGTGGATATCCCAACAAACAGCTGACTGACTGTTGTGACTCAGAAGACAGCAAATAAATTCAATGCCAGTCGCATCCCTCACTTTACATATACCTCAACAGAAAGCAATTTGAATCCCAGACCACGTACTTGGCACGTTGTTCCTGCCGGCTTCCTTTATTTCCACCAACTTAAGTTGCCAATATTAAACGCTTCGATGGATTTTATGGAGCATAAACAGGAAATTTGAAGAAGAATGTCCAATTTGCCATGGCCAAAAGCGAAACAAAGGGAGAGCGGCCAAAGAGTAGACCGAACGAAGGAGAAGTTGGGCAAGAAAAAAGGGGCAAGAAAGGAAAAGAAAAGTCCATCCCATGGCATTGGCATTTTCTTTTGTCACTTGCAGGAAACTCTCCATGGCAAATTGGCATTAGGAAAATCGAGTATATATAGCAGAAGGCGCAGAACTGTTGAAATGACTGCGCCCCCCCATCCTCGGATGTCCAGCTGTCGTATTTTCCCTTTTCCTCGTCATTATTGTGTCTGTGTGCGGTCTCTGCAGAAACCATAAAACATTAATTTCAATTGGAACTGCTGCTCAAGGAAGGATGGTATGGGATAGGATAGTTTGTTGGTCTGTCCCATCCCACACACACACACGGAACCCGAGAGCCATATGAACTAAACGTTCATTTACAGCTAGGGTCGAAATAATAGCCCTTGAGACACACTTTGCATTATGATGATCTGAATGATCGGTTGGAGACTTGAGACCTGGAGACCTTGATAGATAGCCGCATGGGATATTTATTTGATAGGTATATTTTTATTTTAATCAGTTGTATACAACATTTTTTAATGAATTTAAAATAAATTATTTAAATAAAAATATCTTAAAACTCTTATTACGCTAGTTTCGACTTAAAACCGATATTGCAAATGATCATAAACTCCAAAAAGTAAAACCGATAACATACTATTGAAGTTTTACGAGCTCTAATTGAGACTATTCAGCAGGACATACTCTTGTGTCTGGCTTATTATTTTTTTAAATTTTTTAATAAGTTGAATTTGATATTAATAATTTTTTAATATACAATTTTCTCCTTAATTAAACTATAAAATTTGATAGTGGTACAAGAAAAAACCTTAAAACTATCGTTAAAAGATTATCAAATTTTTACCAGCTCTAATTAAGACTATGCAGCAGAACGTGTTCCTGTCTTGTCCCAAATTAAATAATACATTTAAGTTGTCAAATTTTGTATATCTTTCGCTGATATTTAATTTTCTTGTTGAATTTACAAATATAAAGTAAGAAGCTGCTCAACAAAAAAATCTTTAAAACTATCGTTAAAGAACTGTCGGCCATAACTTACACTATTCAGCAGAAAACCTGGTCTCATTTCGTGCTTAATATTAATAATATATTTAAGAAGCTAATTTTTATATTAATCCTTTGCATAAATACAATTTTCTCCTTAAAATTGCCAATTTACAGTTACATAATGCTGAAGGAATAATCCTCAAAACTATCGTTAAAGAACTATCGTAGCTTTGCCAGCTCTAATAGACCATCTCTTACCGTTCTATTGTGTTAACCTCAACTGTGGATAAACGAGCGGGCGGACATAATATGAAATTAATTTGTTGGGCAACCAGAGACGGCAAAAATGGTAACCGAAAGAAACAACAAACACGTAAACACTTTGGTTGGGAAAAGTTGCAGACCGCAGCAGCTGTTCAAAGAAAGCAAAAACAACAATAACCCGGCATATGTTAATTAAAGAAGTGCCCATTTCCCCCAACTCAATCAACTTTCACGTTGCATTTTTGGCCCTAATCAAAGCCACAACAATAATGATTTAACAGAAACCCCAACCAACACTTTTCTCCATATTTCTATTTCGATTCGTGGCACTGCCATACTCGCAATGTGTCAAAATCTGTCAGCGACACTTAACCTGCACCATAAGTCAGTGTCAGACATTAATTTTAAATTTTCGGGCTATTTTCGGATAGTGCTTCCGACACCTCTATGTAGCAGCAGCTGCTTTCCACAACTTCCGCTTAATTTTCGTTTAATTGTGCAGTTTGTTCAAATACACATTTGGTGAGTTGGAAAAGGGCAAACTTTCCACTCGAAATCCTTGTCACTTGACTTGGACAAATTGAACTTGACTCCTGGTGGAGAATCCCTCGAGAATCGCCAGCTGGTATTTGAAACATCTGTCGATGTAGTCGATGTTTTTAAGGTTTTCTTCATATTTCGGGGGTGTGGTCTTTGAAATGTGCCCTAAAGAACCATTCAAAACATACCCAAGCGATTGTAAAATGCTAATAATAATTGGGAAATACTCGCCTCTACACAAAGTCTACACGAGTCGATGGGCACTTCCTGTAGGAGGTAACGCATATGCTTTCGATAAATCATAAATTTATATTCTCCAGCACTCTTTGACACTACGATTTATACCCGATTCTTGGGAGCGGCGGCCTCTTGTTTTTTATACGTCGGGGGGGCCAACAAGAAAACATCAAACGAGAGGGCCAGGGCCTGGAAAATGCGTGCACCACGGCCGCATCCGACTGTGAAATTCATGGATCAATTTGAAAGTTTAACAACTGGCCATTAGCACTGGGTGGAACTATTCCTCATTTTCCAGCGCTCGCTCTCATTTCGCTTTTGCGGCCATAAAATATGGAACATGAAATGAAATCCATATTTTTACTGCCTGGGGATTATGGATTGTCAAAGCGCAGCGATGCATAAGTTCACAGGGCGTCGGCGGTGGATGGGAAAACCCGGAAAACAAGAGAAATATATGGAAAACTAGAAAACAGAGGCAAAAAGGGATATTTACACGCACACGTGCCTAGAGAAACCCTCCCTTCGAAATGGGAAATTGGCATAGGGCCCGGATCATTATGATGAGTCTCGGGAAAATGCACTTTAATCTCTCAGCCAGTGAATCATCCTGACTAGACTGGGCGACTGGAAAACTGGGATTTTTCCGACTATAAAACAAGAAAGCTTGAATTTGTGAGGGAAGATATCTAGCAAGATATTTCTTTAATTTTCGAAACTAGACAAAGAAACTGTACGAATCCTACAGCCATAATAATTCATAGTTCTTTGTATTTTACATAAAAGTGGCAAGTTGTAATTATAAATAACTTAGAGGGTATAATTTATAAAGAACGATAATTAAGATATAATAATTGCAATAATTAGTCTATACAATATTGATTGCTTTCATTAGATAACACTAATTATAATGATACTCCAAAGTTTATTTTTGGATTTTGTACAATATAAAGTTGGACAGTATAGCGAACGAATTGTACCCATCATGAGGTTTCTATTTATCGCTGCTCTCTTGTGGATGCTAAGTATCCCAATTTTGGGAGACATACTAACGCGTCACACGAACATAAAATGCGAGATTTTAGACAAATCAGAATTAAAGTTTCCCGTGTGTCGGCTTAAAGTTCTGGGACGTGGCATCATCGGAGCAAATGCACACTTGAAGTTCCTTAAACTGCCACTAAAAACTATCAAGATAAACTTCAGCATCTGGAAGAAAGTGTCAGGATACCGGCCGTTTCTGTACAATGTCACCGTGGACTTTTGCCGCTACATCAAGCACCCGAATCCTCTGAATATTTTCCACTATTTCTATTTAGGCATGAGCAACTTCATCAATTTAAATCACACCTGTCCTTTTAACGTATGTAAATGAGTACTCTTCTATTTGATCCGTAAACTTTAAAATTAATTTTTATTTTGATAGCACGACATCATCCTGAAGGACCTGGTTTTAAGCGATGAAATGTTTGCCAAAGTTCCACTTCCAAAGGGTAGTTACAGGTTCAATATTAAGTTCGCCACCAACGGAGTGTGGTCTGGCATTATTTATTCACATTTTGACATTAATGTGGACGGTAACCCGAATATATTTTTGTAAGCAGTATTACATTTTGGTTAAACCTGTAAAATAAATGTAGTTTACAAAAAATCACTGAGATCTTTGTTAATAAGCCACACAGATTAAGTTTTGTTAAACGGATTCTACTCTCAACCTTTAAATAAATTTATACAGAACCACAAAAAGGATATTGTTAAATAACTTCTTTTCCTTATTAGCTCAAATTGAATACAACATTAAATTCGAAATTTCTTCAATATGTTTGTGCTCTGCTTGAGATAAATCCACTTAAGTCAGGCCAAGGCAATGGCATCAGTTCCTAAAACAAATGCTGTGCAAAAACTTTGAACAAAAGATAAGAATTTAATTCCTCATACCACAAACCAAATACACACATAGATGAAAATTCGTTTTAAGGGGGTGAAAAGTTTGTTTTTCTCCTTGGCAAACTGCAAAACGATTTTTCTAAAACGTTCGGACAGCTCGAGGCGGAAAAAGTGCGTAATAACACTGGTGAGCAAATCTGATGGTTAAGAAAAACTGAAAGCTGTAAGCTATTTTTCTTTAATTTGATATGGTTTTTGTGAGCTGGTTACACTGTATAATAAAAAGGAACAGTGCGACCTTGTGGTATATTTAATTGCATCATTTAAGCTGTTGGCCACACTTTTTGTATAATGAAGAAAATAATTAAAAAGTTAGTTTTTTAGTTTGTTGAATTTTTTAATTGTAAAAAGTGTTTCTATAGAGAAAAGTTAGCTTTGGAAGTATTTGTTCTTAATTTTTTTTCTTTATATATGTAAAAAGAGACTCTTTCCTGGCTGTTTGGTGTACATTGCTGGGCAACATTTACAATTTCATAATGCAAAAGTTTCGCTGCGCAACAAGCCACGTCCTCGTTGTCGCTGGATGCCAAAGGACAAAGAAAAGGCAACGCCGGCAGCGGAAAAGCGCTCAACTTAGCCCAGCTTAGCGACTTGCTTGGGGCGAGGAAAAGGCAGGGAAAACATTGGGGGGAAAAATCCTGGACAAAAACGGGGGAGTCACTGGGCGAAAAGTGAGTCCCAGCATGTGGCCAAAGTCATTTGCCAGAGCAAGTGAAAAATGCCGCTCAGAAACCAATGAACTCTGGGTGCGGGTCCGTGAGTATATGGGCTTTACGGGCGGAATGGGAAACGGAAGACGTCGGGGCGGCCATTTTGTTAGACAACTGCGACGTCGTCGTCGTCGTCGGCAGCGGCCATTTTGCAAATGGCAGCAACAGGAAGAAGCCAAGGCCCCAGAAATGCCCCCACATCATGTGTCAAATTAAAGGCAAATGAAATGATATATGCGTCAGAGGAAATTTCCCAGGTGGCACCGCCCCAAAAACCATTTGATTGCTGCAATTAAATGGAATGGAATGGATGTGGATGTGGTTGTGGATGAAGCCGCTCCCAGGAATCCCTATTTCTTTCCGGTCATGCAAAAAACTCGTTTGTCCTCGAATAATTGGACATTCTCCGGGTTTGATGGCGAGTAAAATTCAATTGGAGCTTCGTTTGCCCAGCAATCAAGCAACTCTTTTATGCGCTGACTCTGGCTAAGCCCTAAGTAAACTCCCGGCAAAACCGGGCAGATGAACATAGATACAGGAGAGGTTCGCTAAGGCAAACATTTACCCAGGAAATTAAATTAAATTAATTCCTAAATAAATACTAAATCATTAGAATGTTCCGATCAAGCACACGTTTATATTCTATCCAGAAGCAAAAATAAAACTAATGGTTCGTAGGCTCCTTCTGTAGATATCATTAATCTTTTTAACTTTTCTCCTACCATTTCTATTCGTTTGAGTTACTGGCGTTTACCTGTGTGTGGCGCGTGCCTGGGCCAAGTTATTGACCGATAGTTGTGCCTGCTAACTGGCGACGCTTAGACCGGACAGTTGTCGTCGTGGTCGTCGTCGTCGTCGGTTGCTTTAATTAAAACATCACATACGGACTACGAATGCCCACACACATCCAAATGTTCGTGGAGAGACAACCTGAGACACGGTCTTAGCGCAGAGTAAGCCGCTTAAGTTGCCCTTTCCTCGCCACTCTGTCGACCGTCGTGTTTCGTAATTATGCTAAAGCCCCATGATCCGACCTTTTCCCTTGCCGGCAGAGGCAATCTTATCACGGCCGATCGGCGGCGGTGAATGCGTGGAAATTGATTTATAATTTCCAATGGCAGCCGCTCTTTGACACACTTCGATAGAGCTATCAATATGGCGGAGAAGCCTTGCACATGGAAAGTATTGTACATAAATACTATATCATATCTTATCGGGGCTGTAATCGAGCTTCGTTTATCGATTTCCCTGTAACTGGGGAGGTGTGGAGTGGGGCTTTTATGTGTTAACATAAAAGAACATTGAGGTTATGTTAGCCATATTGCATTTAGTCCCAATTAATTTGAGGAATATCAATAACTAATTTGAGTTTTTTCTTTCTTTTATTTGCAGGTAAAATATACGTTCTCAGTTTACCCGGGAATACTATGGAAATATGGATGGTTTTAAAAGGAATCTAGTACAGGAATTTACGAAAGAAAGAATATGGTTTGGTTATGCTCTTCGATTTCATATTAGATGTCAAACCGATGTCCAAACTACTTAATTTAATTCCTTCTCCTTAGCTCTTCAGTTAGACTAAAGTCCCCGTAAAGACCCGATACATTGTAACAATCAGAGCTAAATCAATAATCAGATAACTTCTCCAATTTCACATTTTATAATTCCACGATTTATGCTCGTTGCTTGGGTAATCTGCGAGTCGAGTGAACTTGATCCTTCTACTGGTTAAATACATATATATTTTCCAAACGATTTTCCATTTAATCTCCGCTCAACAGCAGCTGCAACATCATCATCATCATTATCATCGACATTGGAGGGATCCATTGAGGCACGAACTCATTGAAACTGACGCGTCATAAACTGCTGAAGGCTTAACTCTCCGCTCCCTATTCAATGGATTTCTTTTTGTGTTCCTCGGAAAACTCCCTGCTAGGTTAGGGAAAACAAAAGCTCCAAGCTGAAAGGATGAAATGGCGGAGACGAGAGGCAAGAATGCGGAGAACTCAATAAGCTGCTCTGAACCTGAACATTGATTGAAATCGAAGACGGTAACGAGTAAACGTGGAGTGACACAACTTGAATTGAATGATGGCCATAATGGTGAAGACTATAATGATGATGATGCCCTTCCAGATGGTAATAACGAAGATATGCGGCATTCGAGGCAAAACTTAATGCATTTGAAACCACTTTTGCGGCTGGAATTTGTAGTTCACAACTTTAGTTTAGTTAGTTTCGCAGTCGCAACAGTTGAGATTGAATAAAACATGAAGTTTGAGAAGGATGCTGCATTCCTGGAAACGCCTTATGTGGCCCAAGAAGTCGGCGTGCTTACCTCTGGCTAGATGAAATTTTAATTAACTTGAG
Source organism: Drosophila tsacasi (assembly GCA_018904565.1). Classification (NCBI taxonomy): domain Eukaryota; kingdom Metazoa; phylum Arthropoda; class Insecta; order Diptera; family Drosophilidae; genus Drosophila; species Drosophila tsacasi. The sequence goes on from JAEIHY010018696.1 coordinate 24,247, forward strand.
GAATGGATCAAGGCCTCCATCTCCAACTCCCACGCCTTGTTTACACCCAAAAGTAAACGAAAGTCAAGCCAAGATTTTGTTTGCCAAACGCTGAAAAACCGCGTTTATTACTAGGCTTAAGCCTTATTATAGCCGCCGGCAAATTAGCCGCAAAGTCTGGAAAAAAGGCATCTAGCATTTCTTGGGAATCTGCAAGCAACTCAGCGTGTCGTTCCTAGACATCGTCTCGTTTTTGTATGCGGAACCAGTCTTTTGTAAAGAAGCTTCAAGGGCCCTAGGGGCTCTGCCTCCTCTCCTCCTTCTGCAGAAATGAACAATATGGAATAGTTTATTTTTAATGCGACCATATCTAGACATCTACATATCCTACAAAGTCTACACACGCAAAACTAACAAGAACAAAAAAATCATGAAAGGAAAACAAAAAAAAAAAGAAATCTCCTCCGCATAATAAAATTTGTTGTCCTGAAATGAAGTGGCGCAAGCCCTGAGATGATTATCGGATTGGTGTAGACAGCTTTATGGCAACGAACACACTTGTATATCTCCTGTAATTTGAGTACTTCATTTCCAGGACAAAAGAGAAATATCTCCTGCTCCTCCTCCTTGCAGCTCCTTTATTTAGTTTTGCGCAGGATTTTTTGTGTTCTGCTGTTGCTGAAATTTCAGGGGCAAAAACTCCAAGGAAACAACACAAACCTTTTGTGTGTGAGTGCGGCATGTTTACAACCTCCGAGGGGGAAAAACTACTTTTCTCCCGCCTTGGCTTCTTCTCCCGTTGCTTTATTTACAGATGGAGGCGTACTCCAAGGGGCCCAGAAATGGCCCAGAACAAGCCCATAAATTAGCAGCCAAACCGCAATAGCTCAATGACAAAGCGAACAACGGAATGAGAGACGGACAGACAGACAGTCGGAAGAGTTGCATTTTGGCAGGATGAGAAGGAAAATGGGGTTGGTGGTACTGACACATAAATCCTAGCCCCGGGGCCATTAGGTGTTTGATGGCTGCTTGTAATTAGCATAATTGAAATGTAACCACAGGAACCGGGGTGAGGCAGAGAGGCTACGGCAAAGTCATCAATTTGATTGCCTTTTCGTGGCCATTGAACTGGACTGGCAAATGTCAATCCTGCGCAGATAAAAAACTCTCGTTGAGTCAAAATCAAAGCTCCCCCAAACCGCCCACACCAACACCAACACCGACACCCACACCCCGAAAATGTCCATTGATGTTTTCACTTGATGCGACAATTTCCATGAACCTGCCAGACAGGCCGGGCTAAATTTAGAGCCATCTCTTGTGGGTTTGGGGCGGGGCACACACTCTAATGGTAGCCCGAGGAGGCGGGTGGAGCGTTGTTACTTTTAGGGTTGGAGGTTGGAGGCTTCTAACACAGCACCTAATGGCCGAGCAGACGTTTATAATTATATTTGTGCAGCATTTCGGACTTGTGCGCTACGGCTGTCTGGCTATAGATACATATCCTGCTCTGCGGCTTTGACTTTATCCTGTCGCCTTTAAATGGCAATCTCTGCAGCTCTTCAAAGTCACGGCCCTCGTTTCTCTTTTTCTTTTCTTGTCGCGTCCACTCAACATAAAAGGTTTCAAGCCTCTGGGCAGATTTTCACTTAATATTTTTTTCTATCACAGTCTGGCTTTCTGGTGACGCGACGAGAAAAGTGAAAAAGTGTCGCCATAAGGTGTTAATCAAGGCAATGAAAGCGACAATCAATCGAGAGGGAAAACTTCACATGCAGGTGAAAATTGGCTTGTACCTTAAAGGGAGGTGATATCAAGAGGCTTTCCGTAGGGTTTTCATTTTATATAAGAAAATAAAGCAGCTTTGGGGTCTTTGAAATGGTTTAAACAAATAAGGAAACATAAGTTTTAGATGTTATTTTAAGCGGAATGAAAATAACTTATATATCATAGAGGAAAATGTTAAAGTAGGATCACTTGTTAAAAACTTAACTTAGCTTACTATTCAGACTCCTCACTTTAATTTACACTCTTAACTAAACCAGATAAGGGATTAAAACGGACCTTAACCCTATGCAAATTTGTAAAATTTAAGTGGAATCATTATAAGAGAGGGTTCCCTCCGCTTTAATCTCTTTGCTTGCAAATTAAATATTCATTAAATTTGGTTTCCTTGCTTTATTTTTCCTAGGCTAAGAGTGAGCAATGCGAATTTCCTTTTTCCTTCGGGGGGACTCTCGGAATAAAATACTCACCAAGTGGAGGGGGAATTGATCGGGGTTAAGGGGGCAAGGGACTCGGTGGACTCGGTAAATTCACACGCACGTGGGAGGTGAAGTGGAAGAGTGCAGGAGGAAAGGGGTCACTGCAGTCGCTGTTGATGCAGTTTCCGCTCGCAGCATTTTTATTTATTTTTCTTTACCCGTTTTTCTTTTTTTTTTTTTGCATACATTTGCGTTTCCCTTCTTATTTTGCGGGCATTTCCTTTCGCCGGGGAGGGACAGAGCGACGAAAAAGAGGGAGTTGGAGGTGAACTAACCAAACGGAAAATCAACATTGGCAAGCCAATCGATGGCGGACGGATGCCCAGGTCTGCGCCAGTCGCCGGAGTCCCATCGCGTCCACAACGCAGAAGTTGCTGCTGCATTTGATATTGCTTGTGCTGCTGCTGCTGCTGCTGCTGCTGCTGATGCCGCTGCAACTTGGGGCATTATTGCTGTGGCGAGTGCAGCCTGCGGGCATTTTCCGAGTCGCGTGAGCGGGCGATGCACATTCCGATAGTGGGGCAAAATGCAAATGCGGCCAACTGCTGCGAAAGCCTAGAGATTTTGGCCAGCGATTTTCGGGTTAGTTTACCCTGTGAACTAGAGGAGCTGAGCGGAGTCTTGGTGGGTTTATTGTTTGGTTACTACAAGCTAATATCTTGTATATTTAAACATTATTAAATTGGATAGTAGAATGCTGGTTTCTAAGAGATATTTTCACTTAGGGAATCTTATTATTAAGGAAATCGTAAACAGAATATAAAATAAATCTAAAAAATATCTTCTCAGTTGATTAACAACCATAGAGTAGAGTAACCAAGTTAGTGTGGAACTGAGAAAGAATCTGAGAGACCAAGTAAGAAAGAAACTTAGTGAGCAACAGAGAATTAAACTAAGAGCGCAACTGAGAGAGCAAAAAAGTATTCAACTAAGTGACGAACTGAGAAAGAAAGTGAAAGAGCAACTAAGTGAGCAACAGAGACAAAAAGTGAGAGAGTAAATAAGTTAGTACCTAAAAAAGAAACGTGGAGCAACTGAGAAAGCAACTAAAAAAGGAACAGAGAGGAACTAGACAAAGAACTGAGATAGAGAAAAACTAAGTAAGAAAGTGAGAGAAACTCAGTAAGCAACTTAGAAAGAAGCCAAGAGAGCAAGTAAGAAATAAAATGAATAACTGAGCGAACAAGAAAACAAGTGAAAAATCGGTCTTTTTACTCACTTAAATGTAACCATCTGAGTTTCTTCACCAAAATCATAACCCTTTACCCAACTCATCTTCACAGGGTATCTAGTTGTTCATACCCCCAGTGGTCATCCTGCTTTCCATCTCGTTTCGCTGCTCGTTGCCTTGCTGCGTCATTCGGGATACACGTACACCCGCATTTGGCTTATTGGCACATTTAACCCTTAGTTTGCGAGCCGTGCATAAATTTGGCCGGCGATAAGGCGACCAGGCAGGCCAGGAGTCCACCGTCCACCGACCGGGCCGAGCATCAGTTTCTGCAGTCTCGGCCTGCCCAATTTAACCTTAAAAGGTGCTACCATTAGCTGCCTCTAATGGCCTCTCCCCCGCTTCGTCGCTCCTTGCGATCGTGGCCCAATGATATGCGAATTTTTGTGGCTTTTTGTTTGGCGCTTTTTGTCTCTTAAAATATTTGCTGTTGCCTCGAAAATCGCCTGACTGGCAAATGGAAATTTCTGCCTAATTGTGCGCGTCTCTTGCGTGCTACCGAAGGCTGCCTCCTTTTAGGGAGTTTTCTCTTTTTGGCCATATGCTAATTTGATTGGCTTCACTGCACAGACTCCGACTTTTGATTGGAAATTATGCGAGTATGGGAAAATCTATAAAAAACATGCGTATGATTTTCCCAGGCAAAAAAAAAGCATGAGCACTGCTCTTTGAGCAGTTGCAGCCAGTTGAACAAGATTTTAAATAAAAGGCTAAGCTAAGCTAGGGGACATAGAAAATGGCTTAATGATGATTGATTTGGTAAAAAATAAAATATTACAATAAAAATATAACGAGAAAGCTTCGGTTAGCCGATGTTTTTATACCCTAGATTTTAAATTGATCATATTTCATTTTAATTCGGGAAAAATTTATATAACGTTTTTTATAAGGTTAAAAAATCGGCTTATTTCTGAATTTAAATCATGAATCATGACCAATTTTTTTTAACTTTGGGTTCCAGGTATCTTAAGGTCAATCACATTAGACTATAGTTTCCATCGTCGTTTGAAACAAGTTCTTTCTCTAAATAGTCTGTATAAATATTTCTATCAAATATCATATGTATAAAAAAATATTTCTTTTTTTTTGCGTGTACCATTTTGTATTTTTCACCTCAACTGTCTTGTCATGTGTTTCTTTGGCAGGCATTTTTCACTAGACCAATGTTTACAAAGTCTTTTCCTGGGGACTGCTAATTTTTTATCGACCAACAAACTGCAATTTGCATATGGCAAATGCGAGGAGTTGTTTGCCCGTTTATTCGATTTTTTTTCACTTTTTGAGAAGGAGCCGGAGAAACTGTCGCCATTTAAGCCTGCTCCTCCTTTGGGCTTTTATCGTCTGCAAATGAAAAATCGTAAAATATGCAAATTCATGGGAATATCATAAATATTCATGTTGGCTGAGCTAAATGGACTGATTCCCGCTCTCTCGCTCCCTCGATTTTGGATCACTTTTGACTCGCTACCAAAGTGCATCAAATACATTTTTTCCTTCGTGTTTTGTTATATTTTTTGTATTTTTTTTTTTCATTTTTGTTTGCTGTTAATCTTATGTAAATGCCTGCTGCGTGACTGGTCGAGTTGATTTTGTAGGTCCGCTACAACAATTAAACTCAATTAAGGCATTTTTCCCCATTTCTCCTTCGCCGCTCCAAGCCCCATTTTTAAAGTGGAATTTCTAGGAAAACGAACGCACAAATCTGACTAAATTATAATTGTTTAATTTGATTCAATGAACGCGTCGAGCGTAATTACGGGAAATGGCAAACTCAATTGTAAAACAAAATTTGTAAAAAATGTTTACTCAATTAAAGCGAATCAACTCATTTTCCGATTATTTTTTTTATAATTCCGCCGAGTTGTTAAAGCAACTTTAAATTTGTGTTATTTTTATTTATTTTTTTTTTTTTTTGTACTTTGCCCGCCAACAAAAGGGTTAAAAAAAACACAATATTGCTTGGGGTTGGGGCAGCAATGCAAATAACGTAAAAAGGGTTTTTGTTTTGTTTCTGGTTCCTGGTTTTCTGAGGCAGACAAAGGCCAACACAACTTTTTAACAAAATGTATAAAAAAAGGCGGCACCATGTTCGTTGGGAGAAAGTGCCACCAACCGAGCTTCAGTTGCAGCTGAAAATATTCCTTAATATCCTTGTGCCATGCCTAGGCTCTAGAGGCTTGACTGTATTTAATGGCAGACGAATTTGCATGCACCAAGGATTGCATTTGCATAAAAGTCCAAGGGAAAATTTGTAATTGCCCTGCACTTTGCCTTGGAACAGGACAGACAAAAAATATAGAGGCTAGAAATGCATTTTTGTGGGTAAAAAATATAAGAAAAGTAGCTGAATATGAGAGAAAAATATCAAATATATTTTGTAATATTAAATATTAATATTAAATAAATTAATAATGTAATTGTTTAAGTCAAAAAAACTCTAAAATTTGTTTATCTGAAATAGACTTCTTCCGAAGATTTGACTTACTCCCAAGTCAGCGCTTTGGGCATCACTGATTTAAATCAAAGAGTAGAGTAGCGAACTCCAAACGTATCCGCAAATAATAATTAATTTAATTAAATTAAAGCCAAAAGAATGATTCCAAATTAATTGGACTTTCATGAAGCCAGAAAACACAAATTAATATCTCTGTACAATTAGCGTTTTAATGAAATGCCACTTCAAATCGACTCTTTTTTTTGTAAATAATTGGTTCAATTTATTAATTATACATTATGGATTTTTTACACACGACTGAGTGTGGGTGTGTGTCCATTGAATTTCCCCTTTTCCCCGCCCTCATGTCATAATTAAAACTGTACGATTGATAACCAGAGAGATGCAGCGCCGAGACGACGCAGGCACTAAAAACCGAAAATGAAAGAGGGAAATAAAATCAATTGACACAATTTTTTGGGAGCCAGCCGGATGATAACCTCTTTCCCATTGGCGGACTTTCGAAATTGTATCCACGGCGGCGTCTGGTATCTCTCTCGCCCTCCCTTTCTCTATTTATCTCGGCTGCCAAAGAAGCGAACAATAAAAATCAATTCGGGCAATAAAGTTTTTAATTGGATTCAGCTCCCTGCTGCCTCGGCCGTAAAAACGCTGGATTGTAACAAGATGTCTCCATTCGCTGCCCGTAATGCTCTCCTGCATACTTATTAAATATTCTAAAAATTTATTTCTATAAACTGCAACCCCGATGGGAATATAATGCGGGTCTCTGTCCTGAAATTGAGTTGTATATATAAAAAAAACAAAAGAGTAGAAGGGGTGAAAAGTGCAGGTAGCCATTGAAATTGAACTGCAGCTGCCTTGGAAAGTGAATTCATCCGAAGCCCAAAACGAAACTCAAGATTTCTTTCAGTTGAGTTCACCTTGAAAACGGGTCAGCAAACGTCCATCAAACGACAGCTGACAGTTGAGGGTTTAAAAAGGGGGATATAGTAAATTATATGGATCAATTACGCGCTCGTTGCTTGTGTTTATGCTGGCATGTCTGTCCTAACAGCTCCTAAAAGCTGGCTATAAAACACACAGGTACTTCCCAAGGAGGAGGAAGTGTTTTTCCTCAAATGAAATGTGTAAAATGAGTTGAGTTGAGTTCTTGCTCCATCCAGAGCCAAACCCAGATCAAACCCAAGACCAAGACCAAGACCCCCGAAAAGCAATAACCATAAAAGCCACACGTCGAGACTCAAATGCTCGAATAAAAATTGAAATACAAGGCGCACTCTCACTCACTCCGACTCAGTCGCATTCAGGAGCGGAACCTACCAGGTCCAGTGAGCAGAAGAGTAGTTTACCCTAATAGAGTTGGGTCGGGTTAATAATATAGCTAAGGCCAACTGCACACGGTTCGCATAACTCTGGTTAAACTTTGAAGCGAGACGAGGAGGCGGAAACAAAGCGAATAAATTGCAGGCATACTTAGCCACGAGCCTGCCCAGAAATTCAGGCAAGGAGCACAGAGAGCGTGAGTTCATGTCCGGTCAGTGGCCGGTGGCTGGAGAAAATGGTAATGAGAGCTAGCAGGTGCAGGTTGCATTCTGCCTCCTTCTGCATTCTGGAGACTTTCCCAATTGAATTGAAACGAAATGTGATGTGTAATTCATGAAGCCAAAGTCATTTGCACAGCTGGATAAATCCAGTAAATTAAGTCATCGTTCGAGGAGCATCCCCTGCAATCACTTAACCCATAGGCTGGCTTTAAACTCTCGCTGGTTTTTTCCGGCCTTTTTCGATGCCTAATTAAGGCTGCTCCTATTTTATACATAATTTATGCTGTAAAACAGTGATGAGCGGAGAGAAATAAGGGTGGAAGCCTCTTTTAATTGTTTATGTTTGGAATACAGGGTTGAAGAATAAAATAGCTTAAAAATATAGCAACCTAAAAGTTAGATTATAGGGCTTATTTTTATAAATATAATTTATTTTATAAAGGTTTCTTTGTTTTTATATTTATGAAAGTTTATATAAAAGACAAATAGTTGTTTATAAAGTTTGTTTTGTTTTTTCCATAAAGACTTTAGCTACCCTTCAAAATTTTCTATTTTCGTGATTCCTTCTTATAATTTTTATAAAATATATAAATTCCAAGTCACAAATAAAACCTTTAGCTTTGATTAACCCAAAAGTGTCAGAGCCTCTTCTAGGTGCTGGCAATGCTTCTACCTGTTTGAACCTTATCCCTCGTATCAACCCATTCCTTTGAGGATACCGAGCACAACGAGTTCCTTGCGATACTCGATTTTTCTTTCAGGCATGTTAGGTTATTCATTGGCAGGCATCTCCATCTCTCCACCGAGCACCCAACACCCCCGCCGAGTCGGGGCCAAAGTGGAAATGCAAATATTTGCGTGCCTCCGGCAACCCCTTTGCTTTCCCTCCCCCGCTCCTCCGGCTGCTGCATTCCGCCCGAGAGGGAGTTGGCCTTTGTAGCTTCAATTATTCAGGCATGTTTACAAGTTGACAGATTGCCGAAGCTGCCGGTTGGCTCTCGAGTGGAGGCACACGCCGGTAAACTGGGGGGCTAACTTGAGCATAAGCTTCATTTCAGGCAAGAAATACACGGGGAGAAAGGCAAAGGAAGGGTTTTACGCAGGAATTCCTGGCACTTCTTAGGGCTTAAAATTTTTCTCGCAGTTTATTAATTTTCTCTCTCGCTCTGTTCTCTTTCAGCCCTCTCGTTCACCTTGGAGCCGCAGGATGCCGTGGTGCCCGAGGGCCACTCAGTGCTGCTGCAGTGCTCGGGCACTGCAACCCTGGGACGTGGATCCAAGGGAAAGGCCAGCCCGCCCACTCCGGTGACTATACGGTGGCGAGGACCCGATGGCCAGGACCTGGTCATAGTGGGTGACACGTTGCGAACGCAGCTGAAGAACGGTTCCCTATACATCAGCTCTGTGGAGGAGAATCGCGGCTTGACGGGCGCCTATCAGTGCCTGCTGTGTGCCGAGGGCGTGGGCAGTGTGCTCAGTCGTCCGGCCCTGGTGGCCATTGCCCGGCAGCCGGACCTGAACCAGGACTTCCTGGAGACCTACCTGCTGCCTGGACAGACGGCCTACTTCCGCTGCATGGTGGGTGAATCCAGTTGGCAGGAGGGAGTCAAGCACACAGTTCAGTGGTTCAAGGATGACCTGCCGCTGCCCCTGGACAAGCTGCGCATGGTGGTCCTGCCCAACGGAGCCCTGGAGATCGATGAGGTGAATGCTTCGGATCGAGGCTCCTACCAGTGCAACGTTACCTCCGGCAGCCTGTCCCGGCTGAGCAGCAAGACCAATCTGAACATCAAGAAGGGCACCGAGCCGGGAGCGGAGAATGCCGTGGCGCCGTCGTTCCTCGTGGGACCTTCGCCTAAAACGGTTCGTGAAGGTGATACAGTCACCCTGGACTGTGTGGCCAACGGAGTGCCCAAGCCGCAGATCAAATGGCTCCGCAATGGCGTCGATCTCGATCTCAATGACCTGGACTCGCGCTTCTCCATCATTGGAACTGGCTCGCTGCAAATTTCCAGTGCCGAGGACATTGATTCAGGGAACTACCAGTGCCGGGCCAGCAATACAGTGGACTCCCTGGATGCCCAGGCCACAGTGCAGGTCCAGGAGCCGCCCAAATTCATAAAGGCACCCAAGGATACCACCGCCCACGAGAAGGATGAGCCGGAGCTGAAGTGCGACATCTGGGGCAAGCCGAAGCCCACGATAAGGTGGCTAAAGAACGGCGATCTCATCACGCCCAACGACTACATGCAACTGGTGGACGGTCACAACCTGAAGATCCTTGGCCTGCTCAACTCCGATGCGGGAATGTTCCAGTGCGTGGGCACCAATGCGGCCGGCAGTGTCCATGCTGCCGCCCGTCTGCGGGTGGTGCCGCAAGGAGGTGAGTGGAGTCCCTGAAACCTGAACTGCCTTCTAGTGCGTAGTCCGTAGCTCTCTCTCTCTGTGTCCAGTATCTGTCCAGCTTCTGCAATTGGCTCCGCTCTCCCTCTCTCTCTCTCTCTGGCTCTCTCAAGCCTCACTGTAAAATGAACCCAACGAAATTTAAAGGCTAACTACATACGTATACAATATAAACCCGATTCCCCAGACTTCACTTGTACAAAATATAATCCCTTCATTTGTCCTCCTGCTTTTGTAACATAATATTTCTTTGTGTGTGTCTATGTGTGTATTGTTTGTGTATATATTTATGTATTATATATAAATTATATTATATTACTCAACTTAATTTATTGCCAATTATGGAAATTTCTTTTGTGGCTAAAACCAAACTGTATTTAATACAAAGGAATAACCCAGTGCAGGCTTGAAGCATAAATCCTGGCTTTGTTCTATTAATGTTAATGCCAATTGAGTAGTTTTTCCCTTCCTCTGTTAATAACTAATATATTAAAGCCCCACAATTACCCATAATAAATTATTCATTAGGTTTTTAATAGTCACTAAGCCACAAAAGAAATTTCCATAAATTGCCAACAAGATTAATTAATCCTTATCGAATTTTATTTATTAACTTTATGGTTTATTTTTGTTTTTTCTTTCTTTTGTCCTTTATCCCTGCCTCATTTCCATTCGACATCACCACCCAACCACCCACCCATCCTCCTCATCCGACGCATCCCACTCCCAAAGTGAAAATCAAAAAACGCAAAAACCAAGGCCAGTCCACGAAATCCCTGCAGACCCTTGACAATCCCCCCAAGCGACGCAAACCATTCAATTCTGGTGAGCAGCTGCGCACCAAGTCCGGTGGCAGTCTCCGCTTCTCGAACGAGGACGATGACGACGACCTGGACGACGACGTCGACGATGACTCTAGTACGACTCGCATAAGGTTGCAACCGCTCAACGATCGCCATTTCGAGATCATGAACGCGGCCAGTGCTCTGAGGAAGGAGAGTGTTCAGAGTTACGAGGACGACGACGACAATGACGATAACTATGACGATGACGATCCCGCGGCCAATGCTGCTGCCCAGGAGGCGTACAAGAGGGGCGAGGATCCACAGAAAATACTGGTCAACTGGCAGGAGAGCAAGATGAAAAAATCCCAGCAGCAGCAACAGCAAAAAAAATCCTTCCCTGCTTCCCCAGATTCCCCCGAACAGGATTCGACGAGTGCGTCAAGTTCCGGTGCCGGCAAACCCCTAAGCAGCGGCCTCCAGGCCAGGCTGCCCAGCCAGCCGCGTGATCTCGTGGCCCAGATAGTGAAGCCACGCTTTGTGACCCTCAGCTGGGTGGAGCCGCTCCAGAATGCTGGCGAAGTGGTCTACTACACGGTCTTCTACAAGATGAACAACAGCGAGAGGTGAGTGAAATCGGTTGTGATATTGGCATGCGCCTCATTAACCCGGCAATTAGCAGAGATTAAACCTATTTGCGTAGTTTGCCAATCGCCTAATAGCTGGCTTCATCTCGTCAGCCAAGCGGAAATGATTTCGCATTCAATTCAATCGGAATGTCTGCCTGTCTGGCTGCCTTCCTGTGGTTGCTTGCTGGCCGCCAATTACTTAAAGGAACTCAATTTCAGGCAAATGTCCTGCAGTAGATGAGGAAGTCATCGAATGTCTAGACTCTGGCGATTTTAAAATATTTATTGATTTTAAAGTTAATGAAGTTTTAGATTTGAGAGTTCTTAAATTGCAGTTAAAGTTGTTTTTCTAAGGATTATTATATGGGCTCTGTCTCTGACTAAAAACATAATAAATCTAATCACTAAAAACCCTTAATACATATTTCCAGGGAGCAAAAAATGGTGACCAAGTCCCATGACGATCAACAGGTCAACATTCAGTCTCTGTTGCCGGGCAGAACCTATCAGTTCCGTGTGGTGGCCAATACCAATTTCGGCAGCGGTGAATCCTCCGCTCCGCTGGAGGTCAGCACACAGCCGGAGGAGAACATAGCAGGGCCGCCGCGCAACTTCGAGGGATATGCCCGCAGTCACAAGGAGATATATGTGCGCTGGGAGGAGCCAGCCGAGACCAATGGGGAGATACTCAAGTATCGTGTTTACTATTCAGAGGTGAAATAAATAAACTATTCTACTCTCAAAGCATCTAATTAATCCTTCAACTTCCTTTCTGTCCCACAGAATGATAGCGGCGCTGATTTGTATCACGACAGCACCACCATGTTTGCTCTACTCTCAGAACTGCGTCCGCACACGGACTATGTGATCTCGGTGGTGCCCTTCAATAAGAATGGCATGGGCGATTCCTCATCGGAGATCAGGGTGAAGACTTTCTCTTCCACGCCATCCGAGCCGCCCAATAATGTCACTCTAGAAGTTACCAGCTCAAGCGTAAGTATTAATTACAAAAGCTGCAAACAAAAGCTAATAGTTATTGCCTTTCCCAGTCCATCACGGTTCATTGGGAGCCACCAGCAGAGGAGGATCGAAATGGGCAAATAACCGGCTACAAGATTCGCTATCGCAAGTACAAGGACGCACCGCAGGTGAAGAGTACGCCGGCAAATATTCGTTACTTCGAGCTGAGCAGCCTGGATCGCAATGCCGAGTACCAGGTGAAGATTGCGGCCATGACGGTCAACGGATCGGGACCCTTTACGGAGTGGCATCGTGCCAACACCCTAGAGAACGATCTCGACGAGACTCAGGTGCCGGGCAAACCGATTTGGATAAACATTCACCCCGGAGCCGACAACATAGCCCTGCACTGGGGTCCCCCGCTGCAGCCGGAGATCAAGATACGCAACTACGTGCTGGGCTGGGGTCGAGGCATTCCCGATGAGAACACCATCGAACTGAAGGAAACGGAACGCTATCACATCCTCAAGAACCTGGAGCCCAACATGGAGTATGTGGTTTCGTTGCGGGCGAGGAATGTCAAGGGCGACGGTGTGCCCATCTACGACAATATAAAGACCCGCGACGAGGAGCCCGTGGATGCGCCCACGCCGCTGGAGGTCCCCGTCGGCCTGCGCGCCATCACCATGTCCAGCTCCTCGATTGTGGTTTACTGGATCGACACGATGCTCAACAAGAACCAGCATGTGACGGACAATCGCCACTACACGGTCAGCTATGGCATCACGGGATCCAGCCGCTATCGCTACCACAACACCACCGATCTCAACTGCATGATCAACGATCTGCGGCCCAACACGCAGTACGAGTTCGCCGTGAAGGTGGTGAAGGGCCGACGAGAGTCGTCCTGGTCCATGTCCGTGCTGAATCAGACGTATCAGAATGTGCCGGTCACGCCGCCGCGAGAGGTGACGGTGCGCCTGGACGAGCAAAATCCGCCCACAGTCATCATCCAGTGGATGCCGCCGAAGCACACAGTTGGCCAGATCACGGGCTACAACATCTACTACACCACGGACACCACGAAGCGCGACCGCGACTGGTCCATCGAGGCGTTTGCCGGCGAGGAGACCTCACTGATGCTGCCCAACCTGAAACCCTACACTACTTACTACTTTAAGGTTCAGGCGCGGACGACGAAGGGCAACAACAATGCTCCCTTCTCAGCGCTGGTGTCCTACACCACCAGTGCGGCGGTCATAATGCAGGAGGCGGACACCATAGCCAAGGGAATTGACAACGAGAAGCTGCTGTACATCATAGTTGGAGCCACGGCCGTTGTGCTGGTGGTGGTTCTCTTGGGCATTCTGCTGCTCTGCCGCCGCAAGCCGCAATCATCGCCCGAGCACACCAAGAAGAGGTGAGTCTAAGCTATGACTTATTCCTATTTATTTATATTTATGTTTACCTCGCTTTCAGTTACCAAAAGAACAACGTTGGCGTCCCCAAGCCGCCAGATCTCTGGATACACCATGACCAAATGGAGCTGAAAAACATCGACAAGGGCCTGCACACCGTGACGCCCGTTTGCAGCGATGGAGCGTCTAGTAGTGGAGCCCTTACCCTGCCGCGTTCAGTGGTCCACAGCGAATACGAGGTGGAGACGCCAGTTCCGCCCCATGTGACCAATTCGCTGGACAAGCGTTCCTATGTGCCGGGCTATATGAGTGAGTAGCAGCAGGAGTAGCACCTGCCGAAGCAGAGCAATAACTAAACCTTATACGTATTATTCCCTTCGCAGCCACCTCGATGAACGGAACAATGGAGCGACCGCAGTATCCGCGCACTCAGTACAGCCATCAGAACAGATCCCACATGACCATGGAGGCGGGCCTGTCCCAGCAGAGCCTCACCCAGCCGCAGAGCAACTCGATGGCCCAGACGCCCGAGCATCCCTACGGCGGCTACGATGCCAACTTCTGGTGAGTTGAGTGGGCGGTGCTTTCGTTCGTCATTCGATTTCAGGTCTCCGACAGTTTGGTGCCAGGCATTCAACAAAATTCCCCAAAACAAAACAAAGTCCCCTCGATTTTATCCTCCGTTTTATTTTTTGTGAAACTTTTGGCAAACTGAAAGCTGCTGCTAACAGCAAGACTTGGAAAGTAGAATGTGTTCCCGAACGCGTTGGGGGCGGATCGATCCCAGTGTCCAGGTGACTTTGGAGCATGGGACGACGGGCAGGGTGATCAGACTCAACCAGACAACGCTGCCGCGACGGGTGGAAAGGCAGCTGCTGCTCATGGCCTCGACGTCGCCGTTCCTCAACTTCATGAACAAATTCCGCCTGGACGAGATCATTATAAACCATCATTACAAGGGCGTCTACAGCATGCGCACTGCAGCCACCGTTACAGAGCTGGCGGCCTACACGTGGAACGCCATGTCCGTTGCCGATCGCCAGCCATATGTCCGGCTGGCCCGGAAGGCGCAGCAGATCCAGCAGGCGCGGCAGCTGCATTTTCTGGGCACCTGTAGCCGGCCGATGATGAAGCGGGGTTCCCTCTGTCCCATTGTTGTGCAAAGCAGTCTCGGCGATATGTTGGCCCTTGTCTAGGAGCATTTTGAAAAGTCTTTTAATAAATCTATTCGCCTTTCTAATTGCGGGGATCGTTTTTGTTATTATTCCAGCAATGCGGCCAACGGGGCAGCTGGCGGCAATGGCTGTGTCTCCACCATCGAGAGTGCCAAGCGCGGCCATCCGCTGAAGAGCTTCAGTGTGCCGGGACCACCGCCGACTGGCGGAGCTACGCCCATTAACAAGCACAGTGAGTAGACCAGAACAGAGACGCAGCACCTGCCTTGATGTCACTTACTAAACTTAAAACCTCATTCACAACAGCTCCGGCAGTCACAATACGTCCACAAAACCAATCGCCCTACAAGAAGCCATCGTTCTCGGCAGCCACACCGAATCGCTTGCAAAGCGGCGGCTCGGTGGCCCACTCAACCGATGAGATTCAAAGACTGGCCCCCAGCACATCCACCGAGGAGCTCAACCAGGAGATGGCCAATCTGGAGGGGCTGATGAAGGATCTAAGCGCCATCACGGCGAACGAATTCGAGTGTTAACCGGCAGGCAGAAAGCCGGGCTGGCTGAGAGTATTAGTCATCGTCAAACAATGGATGTTACTTGTTTTTTAGTTTCTGTTTAAAAATATTGAGTTAGCTCGAATTTGTGAACCGCATTGACCGCAACCGACTTGAATTGAGTTAAGTTACCTTACCCTGCCCCGTAACCGCTGTACCCGCTGTACGGTAGGAGGTCCGTTTAGTTTTTAGTTAACCAAATGTGCGATATATTAATGTAAATACGAACGAAGCCGCCATATACTTTGTGTAAGTCTAGATACCCGCATTCATACCTATAAATATAGCACCTAAGCTTAGTTAATTATCGGATAAGGAGGGGAGAGTGTAAAAACGAGGAAATGGAACAGAATAGACGAAGTGCAGGATATCTGTCTCTGAGCTGCTACACACCACATTTCATACTTACCACACTCACTTGCATCAGCATCTTAATTTCGTAGTCTAAGCCTAACATACATATGCCATTCTATATACATATGCGAACAGCATCTAAGCTAAGTTTCATACTAGTAAAGACTTTAAGAACGTACTTCTACTGCTCTACTTACTATATAATCCCACAAACAATCAAAACACAATTCGATCTAGACTTGCGCCTCTTAAAGTGTTCTTTCCTCCTCCGTTTGTTTTTATTCCCCCAAACGCATGACTTGGATACGTGCCATTCAAACACAAGCCCCACGCAATTACTTAAGCCATAAAGTCAAGTTGTAGACTGTAAGCCGCCAGCAAAGCATTTACGATTTAAACTAAACTCTATTGATTAACGATGCCACAAAATAAACTTTTTTAAAAGATTTTGATGTGTTCAAAATGTTGATTGCCAAGAAAGTTTACTAATTTGATTTGTTGTTCGCCATGGAACGAACGCTCTCTGTATTCAACAATGCTTTTTGCACAATAATCTCATTAAACTCAGCAACAAATTTCTAAAGAATGCAAATGCAGAGGGAAAGTCATTTGTGAGATTGTGACATTTTTAATGTGTATCGAACGTAAAACTTTGTAATCAAAAGTGAAATTTGCTAAATATATAAAGAATATGTGAAAAGGAAATATCTGTTGGCTTTTACTTTACATTTACATTTAATATTTTTCAGAAGGCTAAGGTTCATCGCGCTCAAAGAAGATGGTAACCTGAATCCTCCAGACCTTGTCGGTGGCAAAACGCATTTCTATCTTGTAGTTGCCCTGTGGCAGGGGCAGGGTCTTCAGGAATTCATCGTTAAACTCCAGATTATCCAGTATTATATCGTGCTAAATAATCCAAAGATAAAAAAGGTTAATATACCACAGATATATGTAGGGGAGAGTGGGGAATTGTGGAACGCGCATGAGTCAACGGAAAAAGATCATAACAGTTGATTTTATGTCATCTCTGTCAGAGATCATTTTTCTAGTAGCAAGCTTATCGGCATATGTATATCTGTCCCTGTGGCCTTGACTGGATAATCGAGTTTCCCAAAATGTTTTTTTGCTCCTGTGTTTGCCCGTGTTTTGGAAGTGCTGTTGCAAACCCACTCAGGT
>JAEIHY010018697.1:0-70363 GCA_018904565.1 Drosophila tsacasi
GAATTTCGGTTTTAATTTTATCAAAATCGGACTACTATATCATATAGTTGCCATTGGAATTTAATTTGGTGCACAGGCGCCGCCACAAAGTATGCAACACAAAATGACAACCTTTTATGATTTTGACCTTGAAGATATTCGACTAACCGCAATCCTTAAATATACCAAATTTTAAAACCTTACTGCAAGGGTATTTAAAGTAGGCTTCCTCTCTTGTTTAAGATGAAAATATGCAGACATTAGGACTAGTAAGTCTATGTGGTTTAAAAATAAAGAAACACAATTTTGGATATATTAAAAATATATAAAAAAGTCTGAATGATTAAGTTGTATATATTTCAAATGGTTTTAGAAGACTTACCAATATCGCTTCTTCAAAAATATTGTTCCTATTATTATTATCTTTAACTTATTTTTAAAGTGCTATTAATAGTTTTTTTTAGTTATTAAACCAAAGAAAGGGCAATAAAAGTCAGTATTTAGATTATTAACTTCAACTAATTAATTAATGATTTGTCTCACTAAAATCATGCCAAGACTGCTTTCTATCGCTACATTTCCGAATCCCGATTAACTATCATTTTCCCTCCACTTAATCCTATTTTCCCTGCTCCATTTCCAGGGGAAATCCGCTCCTCAATCGCACCGCGCAAGCCGGAGCGCACGGCCAGCATGCGGGAGCGTGAGGCGCAGCTGGAGCTGGTGCGCAAGCGCGGCGTCCTCACCGACACTATCTCCATTTGCTCGTCAAACGGTGAGAATGTAGGAACGGATCAGGGTAAGGCGATGCCCAAGACAACTGTCACGGGCTCTGCACAGCAGCCAGAGGCTTCTGGAAAGTCCGCATCCACGGCCAATAGCCGGACCAGCACCTTCGAGCGGGCCATGCCACAAAAGAAGAGCGAGCCGAAGATGTCCATTTCCAGCAAGCTGGAGATCTTTGAGCAGCGCTCGAACTCTGGAGATGCCACGGACACGGCCCAGCGAAGCAGCCTAAAGGACTCGGTGCGCAAGATCAACAGCACCATTGACAGCTACCTGAAGGACAAGCGCGACTATGAGAACATGTATGAGTTCGTGAAGATGGGTTCGCCGCCGCCGACCACGGCTAATGGCCCTGCCACACCCACTTCCGCCTCGACCTCAACACCTCCGCCGCCGCCGACGCGGAGCAATATAGATCTGGCCTCCATGGCTGGTCAGAGATTAACCCAGGCTACGAGACGGAATAACAATAATAACAACATCTACTCGGACACGGCCTCCATAGCCAGCTATTCGCGCAGCGAGTACGGTCCAGTGAGGAACTACGGATTGAACAACAGTTTGGGTAGGTCTAGGATAAGATAGGTCATCTATATATAGTAACCCATTTAATATATCATTTTGTATACATTTTTAGCCAACATTCCACGCATCATCTCCGCCTCGTATGCTGGCAGCGAGGTGGGCGAGTTCGACATCTATGCTCCGTATAGCTATTACGGTAGCGAGGCTGGCGGCGATGTCGCCACGGACATCAACGACAGCGTCTGGGGCATGCCACAAGTGGGTTTAGCAACATATACATTCATAAGATGTATACTTTAACCTTTAACTTCAATCCTTAGGGCAACAAAAACCGCAGCAAGGCCACGAATC
Organism: Drosophila tsacasi; assembly: GCA_018904565.1. Classification (NCBI taxonomy): domain Eukaryota; kingdom Metazoa; phylum Arthropoda; class Insecta; order Diptera; family Drosophilidae; genus Drosophila; species Drosophila tsacasi. Next base: position 1,642 of record JAEIHY010018697.1, read on the forward strand.
GTTTGCGCATGCGCAAGGGACGCAGTGTCGTGCACAAGACCATCGAGGACAACTACACCGCCGTGGTGGTGGCCAATCACGAGGCTCTCGCCCAGGTGCTAGATCAAGTGAGTGTTTCCTGCCCACTGAAATCAAAACTATTCCTAACCAACATATATCTCTCTCAACTCATAGCTCCAGCAAACTCCCGTAGTGCCAACAGCCCTGCGTCCGCTGGCCAATGCCATCAACTTGCGCTATGAGGACTTCTCCATTCTGGAGGGTGCCCAGGCCTTTGTGGTGGGCAAGAAGGCCTTCCATGCGGCACTCTGGAGCTCATCCCCGGTGACCTTGGCCCTGTCCGCCGACTGTAACCAGTTGGGCGGCGTTGGTGGGGAGCTGAGCCAGCTGACAGGCGGAGTGAGCGATGTGCTTAACCCAGTAACCGAGTTCTGCGATTTGGTGCCCAGCTACCAGCTGCCTCTAATGCCCTCCACGGAGGTAACCCTGCTACAGGCCACCATCTCGGTGCTGCCCAGGCTGCAGCTGGAGACGCTGCAGTCGATCGGGGCGATACTCAAGGGCAAGTCGCAGGTGCTGGACAAGAGCAACTTCAACTTCCGCGGCTCCATTCCCAATCTCAGTGGCCTGAAGGATGGCAATGGCGCCAACGCTGGAAATCTACGGAACGTGGTATCCGTACAGAATCTGAGCACCCTGAACGAGGAGTCTCCAAGTATCACAGGCTGTGGAGAGGATGGTTCGAGCAATGCCAATGCCATGCCTGCATTTGACGATGTGATGACGCGGGAGGTGGCCTTCATAATGCTGCAGCTGGTAAATGGGATGAAGAACCTGCAGGCCAAGGCGATCGAGGAAACGCCGCTCAGTCTGTCCAATGTCGTACTATCCAAGGACATGGACAACAAGGACGCCCAGGCGCGTCTTTGCGTGCTCCAGGGGTGAGTTGAAACGCACTTTGAAGACATTGAAGAAAGCTAACTAATAGAATTTGTATCTCTGTAGGAACAACAACGACGACGACGAGCCCATGGGCACGCTATGCAAGTGCGCCCACTCCGCGCTGACCGACATGCTGCCCGCCACCAAGATCACGCCCGTTCTGGCGGACATCCTGCAGCAGGAGCGGGCCGAGTCGCTGTCCAAGGCCAAGGCCGTGCTGGAGTTTGTGCTGTGGGGTCCCTCGGATGTGGCGCTCACGGGCTCTGTAAAGGAGCGCGAGCTGGCCTTGCAGCGGTGGCTGGATCTGGAGCGAGCCACCGTGCTCCATGGCCTAGTGCGCACCCGGGTGGAGCTGACCGTGTACGACGAGTGTCATCTGATGTTCCTCGTCCGCTCCACGGCCAAGATGATGAACGATGCGGCCAAGATCGTGTGCAGTTATCAACAGCAGGCGGCTGCCAACGGATCGGTCAGCCAGGATTAGTTCCAGATAGATGTTCTTCTAGTTACCCCGAATACAACACAAGGCTAAAGGAATTATCTTAACCATACTATACGAATACGAAACTGTCATAGACACTTAGTCCGTAGCGTCAACGAATGAAGCATATATATATCCTCAATCGCCCCATTTACGCATAAAATACATATTTACCTATATATCTTTGCCCAGCGTGCCAAATTGTTTCGCGCGGAAATTGTCATGTAAAAATATATGCCTACATCAAGCGATTTGTGCAACTTTAATTAATTTGTAATCTACTTGTAAGTTACCTAATATTAACGAATATATTTATACTTCCCTGTAAGCGTACATACGCTTGTATACTTTATCGGATTGCAATTACTACATATGAGAGAGTATGCCAACCATTTGATTAGTAAAACGAAACAAAACTTTTTGGTGTTTGAACAAATACATATACATACATACGTATAAATATATATGGTAAACCTAAATAAAATACAGTCTAAATGAAAACCTATAATCATTTTATGTGGTTTGTATTCATAGGGTATGGTTAATTTCTGTAAAAGTAAAAATACTTTATATTATAAATTCTCTATAGCAGATATGCTTTTAATACTTGAGTTCAATTGGCTGCTAAACATGGGAGTTATTATAATAATAAAGATATTAAAGAAGCTGTTCCTGTTGTACCTCTGCAACAATATCGCCCATAAATCTTAACCGAACATGTTCCTAGCTACTTTTTCTCATCATAATTAGCTTTGAAACATATTCCTGAGCATTCTGTCATGTTAAGTTTAAGTTTTCATTTTCGATATACCATAAATTAGGACTTAATTAGACAAAGTCCGTTGGGCATGTTCATTAGCTTTGAATCCGGGTATTTCAGGATTGCTACTATCAACTTTAGCGTTCTTACTCGTTGTATTTATATAGTTTTTACGTGGTAAGAAATTCCCTAATGTCAAAGGCCTTCATTCTGATGCAATGGTAGCCTGATTGTCAGGCGAGCCGTTGAAATTGTTTGCACCAGAAAAAAGTTTGGTGCAAACTCTCTTCTCAGCTGATTAGATAAAAGAGGAAAATTCTAAAAATTCTCTCTGTTTGGACCCTCAATATTTTTGAACCTATGCCAATGGAACTGACCAATCATACTAGCGATAATACCGCTTAGTTTATATGATATAACTAGGGGTATATAAGTCCGACGAATTTCAATTTAAATACCAAGTTGAAACTGAATGTTGAAATTGGTCAACTTCAGATACGTGGATTCTTCCTTCTTAAGTTTATAGAATAACGTAGCCATGATTTTACTTATAATAACTCGAAAAATGCACAATGAATTTCCGGAATAAGGGGTATAACTAATCGATATGCCCTATATCATTGTTTAGTAATTTTTTGTGTTATTGAATGAGTGTTGTTTGCCATATGTTTTTGTTTGAAATTCACAAAGCTCTCGGGAACCTGTTTGGCGCTCATTCTCTCTCTTTATTTATTTTGTTAACGCCGCAAATAGCAAGAAAGCGCTGCAAGTCTTAGGAATAAAAAACTAATCGAACCAACCCTCGTATGGGTTAGTGTAATTTTTGCCGAGAGCGAGCAAAGTTCATAGAGTGGCAAAAATGCTGAAGGGGCGAATCGGTCTATATATTATTCAGTCGCAAAGAACGGCTCTCTTTTCCGCCAGTCAACAGGTAAACAAAGATAATTTTTTATACAGACACAAGCTATAAACATTATGAATTTGTTTGGAAATTAAAATACAACTATGAGATAAATATATAAAAATAATTAATCCCTTTAAAAATAATATTGGAAATTCGAAAATATATTTGAAGTCTACACTGCTATGGGAAAACTTATGTTTATGATACATTTCAGCGCTGGCAGACGAATGCGGTTGAAATAAGAGACGATCCGGAATGGCTGCAGGCCAAGCCTTTTGAGGAGATTCCACGGGCCAATATGCTTTCCCTGTTTGCGAAAATTGCCCTGCCCGGTGGAAAGTATAAGAATCTCGGGTTGATGGAGATGATGAAGGCCATGCGAGAGGATTACGGTGATGTATTCTTCATGGGAGGCATGCTGGGCAGCCCCGCCTACCTCATGATTCACAATCCAAAAGACTTCGAGGTGGTATTCCGCAACGAGGGCGTTTGGCCCTACAGACCTGGTAACGACACCCTGCGCTACCATCGAACCGTGCACCGAAAGGACTTCTTCCAGGGCGTGGAGGGTATCATTCCCTCGCAGGACAAGCCCTGGGGTGACTTCAGGTCAATTGTGAATCCAGTGCTCATGCAGCCCAAAAATGTGAGGTTGTACTACAAAAAGATGTCGCAGGTCAATCAGGCTTTTGTACAGCGGTACGACTTCCTTAAACAAAATAGAGCTTAAATATATTAACTATATTTAATATCCTAATTTTAGTATTAAGGACATCAGGGATCCCAGCACACAGGAGGTTCCTGGTGACTTTATAGACACGATCAACCGCTGGACCCTCGAGTCAGTATCTGTAGTGGCACTTGACAAGCAGCTGGGATTGCTCACGGGTGAGGGCAAGGACAGCGAGGCTATAAAGCTCTTCAAGCACCTGGAGGACTTCTTTGTGCTCTCCGCCGACCTGGAGATGAAGCCCTCGGTTTGGCGTTACATTAAGACCGCTAAGCTAAAGAAAGTGCTGGCGGCCATGGACGCCCTCCAGGACATCACACTGGGCTATGTGGAGGAGGCGATCCAGCGACTGGAGAAGGAGGCCAAGGAGGGAGTGGTGCGTCCCGAGAACGATCAAAGTGTCCTGGCGAAGCTCCTAAAGGTGGACAAAAAGGTGGCTACCGTAATGGCCATAGACATGCTGATGGCAGGAGTGGATACGGTTAGTATTTGGTTCAAGGATCTCAAGAGTACAACAAAATTAAATTAAATTTTAATTAAAATCCAGACCTCTAGCACATTTACTGCTCTGCTGCTGTGTCTTGCCAAGAACCCTGAAAAGCAGGAAAAACTGCGAGAAGAGGTGCTTAAAGTGCTACCCCAAAAAGATTCCGAGTTCTCTGAAGCTTCAATGAAGAATGTCCCATATCTGCGTGCCTGCATCAAGGAATCCCAGCGTATCTATCCTCTGGTAGTCGGAAATGCCCGTGGCTTGGCCAAGGACTCGGTGGTTAGTGGCTATCAGGTTCCGGCTGGTACATATGTTGGCATGGTTCCCATAAGTTCTCTCGCCAGTGAGAAGTACTTTCCAAAAGCCTCTGATTTCCTACCCGAGCGCTGGCTACGAAATGACAACGATTCAGCTGGCGGCTGCCCGGGAAACGATCTGAAGACCAAGAATCCATTCGTATTTCTGCCCTTCGGATTCGGACCCAGGATGTGCGTGGGCAAGCGCATTGTGGAGATGGAACTGGAGCTGGGCATTGCCCGACTCCTCCGTCACTTTTCGGTGGAGTTCAACCATTCAACCGAGAATGCCTTCCGCTCTGCTTTAATCAATCTGCCCAACATACCGTTAAAATTTAAGTTCACCGATTTGCCCCATTAGGGTACATTATTACTTTGGTGCCTCTTGGATTTTGATATTTTTTGTTGTGATAAGAATTATCTTTTGTTAAAGTCCATAAGTCTACAAACATTTCCCCTTAAGCATGACCCAAAAAGTGGAAAGGTACTCGTTATGATGCATTTAATTAATAGAAGATTGACAAAAGATTTATTTGAAATTTTACTTTAACTTAAAGGACTTCTTTAACTTTAACTTAACATGATGAACTGCACAAGAAAAGTTTGCCAAGGTGTTATATACTTTATGTATATATACTTTATGGCTGAGCATGACTTCTTCTGCCTGAAACTCACATTTTCAGTTAGCACTAAGTTGTAAGCCAATAAAATAAACAAAGAAAATAACAAATTTTAAGTATATGTTCTGTAGAATATTTTATTTTCTGAATTAAATGTGTATATTATATTTTATTAAGTAGATATAATATTATTTGCTCTCCCAACCTCTGGAATACTCACCCGTCATGCTGACAACATTTAGTTTTCAATGCCATTGACACTGACCGATACGATGCGACGTTAAATTTGTTTGAGTTCATTAAGAGTCGACTGTGTGGGTGTGTGTTTTTAGGGGCAGATAAAAAATATGACACAGTTCTATGTGTGTTCTGATACTGCTCAATTTGTTATGATACCACCGTTTCTCTGAGTACAAATGCTCTCATGTTTTAATAGAATAAATGTTTCCCAGCGAATTTCGGTTCTCTCAAACCTGTTTAATTGTGTTCTCTCCGCTGGACGGACACTATCTCTCTGCTGGTGGGTTGTTATCGTCCACTTAAGCCGCAAAGCTCTCACAGCCTTAGGAAAATCAAGTAATTATTAGAAACGCTCGCCTGCCGGGCACTCAGTTTTGTTTTGGCGGTGAACGAGCAAAGTTCATACACATCGCAAAAATGTTAAAAGTGCGCAGTGGACTATCAGCATTAATTCAGTCGCAAAAAGCGGCTCTCTCGCTCAGCAATCAGAAGGTAAATACATTTGTTAAATATAAGTTATTAATCTAAGCAACTATCAGGCGGCTTTTTCAAGTGGTGTGAGCTTGCCATAATGTCTCTAAAAAGAAATAAGATACATACAAATATGTTCTGATTCCTGAATGTAATAAACACTTTTTAATTGACAAACTATTCTAATAATAGCGCTGGCAAACCAATGTGGCCACGGCTGAGGTCAGGGGTGACTCCGACTGGCTACAGGCCAAGCCATTCGCGGAGATCCCTCGCATCAACATGGTGTCTTTGATGATGAAAATGTCCATGCCCGGCGGCAAATACAAGAATATGGAATTGATGGACATGTTTAAGAGCATGAGACGGGACTATGGGGACATATTCTTCATGCCCGGCATGATGGGAGGCCCCGCCTTCGTGAGCACCCACAATCCGGAGGACTTTGAGGTGGTCTTCCGCAACGAGGGCGTGTGGCCCCATCGACCGGGTAACGACACCCTGCGCTATCATCGCGAGGTCTACCAGAAGGACTTTTACGACGGCGTCGTGGGCATAATTCCCTCGCAGGGCAAGCCCTGGGGGGATTTCCGCACCACTGTAAATCCGGTGCTCATGCAACCCAAGAATGTGAGGTTGTACTACAAGAAGATGTCTCTGGTTAATCAGGAGTTTGTGCAACGGTATGGTACCTCTATAATCTTAGAGATTGAACATTTTGAATATCATATCTTCCTGAAACAGTATTAGGGAGACGAGAGATTCCAATACCTTGGAGGTGCCTGATGATTTCATAGACACCATCAACCGCTGGACCCTCGAGTCCGTGTCTGTGGTGGCCCTGGACAAGCAGTTGGGATTGCTCAAGGATGTAAACAAGGAGAGTGAAGCCCTCAGGCTTTTCCACTACCTGGATGAATTCTTTATTGTTGCCGCTGATCTCGAGATGAAGCCCTCGCCATGGCGGTACATCAAGACACCCAAGTTGAAGCGTTTGTTGACCGCCCTCGATGGCATCCAGGAGGTGACATCGGCCTATGTGGAGGAGGCGATCGAGCGCCTGGAGAAGGAGGCCAAGGAGGGAGTGGTGCGTCCTGAGAACGAACAAAGTGTCCTGGAGAAGCTCCTGAAGGTGAACAAAAAGGTGGCCACCGTAATGGCCATGGACATGCTGATGGCCGGAGTGGATACGGTCAGTATTTGGTTAACGATTCTATTGAATCCGAAATTATTTTGTGATTTTATGCAGACCTCTAGCACCTTTGCTGCCCTGATGCTGTGTCTTGCCGAGAATCCGGAGAGGCAGGAAAAGCTGCGAGAGGAGGTGATGCAGGTGCTGCCCAACAAGGACTCGGAGTTCACCGAGGCCTCCATGAAGAACGTCCCGTATCTGCGTGCCTGCATCAAGGAGTCCCAGCGTGTCCGTCCTCTGATCGTTGGAAATGCCCGCGTTCTCGCTAAGGACTCTGTTCTCAGTGGCTATCAAGTTCCCGCCGGCACCTATGTATCCATTGTTCCGCTGCATCCGCTGACCGACGATGAGTACTTCCCTCAAGCTTCTGAATTCCTGCCGGAGCGCTGGCTGCGCACCCCTAAGGATGCCCAGTCCAAGTGCCCGGCCAATGAGCTAAAGTCCAAGAATCCATTTGTGTTCCTGCCCTTCGGATTCGGACCCCGGATGTGCGTGGGCAAGCGCATTGTGGAGATGGAACTGGAGCTGGGCATTGCCCGAATCATTCGCAACTTCAAGGTGGAGTTCAATTATCCCACGGAGAATGCCTTCAAGTCTGCCCTGATTAATCTTCCGAACATACCGCTCAAGTTTAAGTTCACCGATTTGCAAAATTAGTTATTATCTAATCAAAGATAATGGGTATTTAATATTCGTTAAAGATGTCTGGTAAAGTCCGAGAGTAAAGTAATAATTAAGAAAGTTCCCTGTACTTGTTTTTAAAAGAGATAAATAAATACATATGTGATATTTTTTGGCTAATATAAATGAGTAATTTTGGTTTAAGTTGTGAAATTGTGGGTATTAAAACAGGAATTAAACATTGGGAAACTCTTAACAGAATGTTACCAATGTGTCTAGAAACGTACAAACATAAACAGCTTCTTTATTGTCGAAAATAAAAAAAATATATCATATATACTTTTTGGAGTAGCACGCGCCTCCTTCTTTGACGCAATGGTAAAGGCTATGTAGAAACAAAAAAAACCCAAACCCCTTACGATAAGAAATAAAACACTTGGATTTATCTACACATTTAAAGCTATTCCATTTCCAGTTTAATACACACTCAAATATATATATATTTAATGTATCTTTTGTAGAAGTATGTATAGACATGAGTACACTCAATACGGTATATAGACTTATATATGGTACATTTGTGGTAAACATTTTACAACAGTTTTACACAGTTAACAGCTCATGGATTCCGGTTAGAGAGAGGGGCAAGGACAGGGGCGGGATGCAGCACCTATAACTGCATTATGTTTAAGTTTAAGATTCCTTTAGGCCAATTTCAACAATAAAATAGTTATCTAGCTTGACTGGCAAAATGCTTTTTGTAGAGAGTAAATATTCAATGGAAATTCCTCGGCTTCTTTTATTCTTTTTTGAAGGTATACATAGAGATATATTGTATATATATATATGTTTTCTATATTTTTAAGTTGCTCGATTTATCGTATGTGTTTGGTCCGAATTGGATATTGAAACTTTAACAAATTGGTTCACTTCGGTTTTTCTTATAGTCCGCTCTTGGTTATCATAATTTATTTAGATGAAAAGTACTTGAGAGAGATTAAGAAGTGGTAAGTTGTCAGCTAAAATCAATTGGAATTCAGTCCTAAGTCAGGGATATGAAGAGATTTTCTCCTAGGGCTGAGTACTCATCGTATATATAGAATTTTTCTTGTTAATTCGCTGCTGTTGGCAAGAATCCTCGGTTTAAGCTCACAGAAAACGGGAATAAAAAAACATACACTGTTTGCCAATTAAGGCAAATATCATCTGGCTCTCGGTCGAGAGCATTTCAAGGAGGAGTCCTTGTCCAACCACCATCTCTTGTCCGCACACTTGGCTAGTAATACATATTTTATTGTACGCAACTCTTGTTGGCAAACTGAATTTTTATGTTTATACTTTAATGCGCAATCGATACGAGGCAAAATTCAGCACGAGGGAGACTTGATATGTGCGCCGGGCTATGTGAATGCGTGTGGGGGTGTGTAGGTGAGGCAATAAAAGCCTCGCAGGCAAGAAAATGAAAATGAAAACGAAACAGAAAACGAAAAACGGAGCCTGGCTTAAATCCTAAGCCACATGTGTGATTGTGCTGCTCGTTTCGTATCTGTTGCAACGTTTTTTCCCAGTGTTTGCGGTGCGTGTGAGCGCAATAAAATTTAATTTGATGCAGGCACTAACAAAAGACCCCGTCCAACCCCCACAGACGGTCCCCACAAAACGGCCGGGGAAAAATTCAAATCTTTTCTCCCCCAGCTCACAAAAAAAAACCAAAAAAAAGGGCGCAAAAACACTGCATAGTTCTCGGGTCTGCACAAGGCACAAAACCACAAATGCGGGCGGGACGGAAGTGGTTACAACTCCATGGAAAGGAGGATAGGAAGCAGCCCCCGTCACCGCAGGCAAGTTTAGGGGTGAAAAAACACAGCATAACGTGCAATAAAAATGTGCAGGGGCGGCCAAAAGGACCCTGAGGATACGGACAGCCTGCCAAGAAATAACTCAGTTTCGGGTAAAGGGGTATGCGGTGTGTGTATGTGTGTTAATTAGGTTTGTGTTACAACGCTTTGAAACTCAATTTGAGGTGCTTTAAGCTGACCTTTGCTCGTTGGCACTTGACCCGCTTGGGACAGACAAGCGCCAAGGCTTGAGCCGCCATAAATTCCAACCGACAAGGACATTAGACAGGCCCTGCTTTATATATACTATACATTGTACAGTATGCAAAACAGGCAAATCAATTGTCGCGTCGCCTGTGCAGGGACAGCAAATTGCCATTGCATGCAGCTTTCTACACTTTTAAACACATTTTAAACACCTCCCTTTTGGGGGATTTAATTTCCACAAAGCCCGATCGATGCTTCATTAAATATATATACATATAAATTTATATATATCAAAGGAAAGCATAAGCTCTTCCGTACGTACATAAATCAAAATCGCTTATTGATGTCTGCGCAACACGCGGTGGCGTATACTCGATGACATAAACGTGCCGCTAAACAAAAGAGACAAAGGAGACAAGGAAAGGAGACCGCGGGATGACTTATACATACAAGTGACATCATTTCTTGCGACAACAATAAACAGAAAATACATTAACGAATATATATATATGTATATGTATGAAAACAATAGAGTGTGGCGGCCCTGCCACATCAATTATGAGGCGTGACCATAAATAGATCCACCAATTGTGGCGGCAACCCAAAACGATGAGGAATATGCAAACCACCTCTATTCACAATATTCACTATATAGACTCAAGTCCCTGCTCAATATTTACGGGCGAAGCTTGGCGTGCCCGGATTGAGCACGCGACAATAATGCGAACTGGTCACGCTATAAGGATCCCGATCCAGATCTAAATCCCCTGCATCGTCCTCATCGTCGTCGTCAACCAGCTGTTGATGGAGTTGCTGTTGCAGATGGTGTTGATGCAGATGGGGATGCTGCTGCGGCTGAGGCTGACGGCGACGCATGGATAACGGTCATTGACGCTGCTGAGCATTGCTGATGAACTCGCCGTGCTTTTGCACCTGGAAAGCGCATATCAGAGGGGATTTGTATTGCCATTTCAAGGTCTAAGAGGATTAAGTTCGTCACTTACCACATCGGCCACAATGGGCTCCTCGATCTCGAGCCCCTGCAGCGTCTGTTCGCGGCTCAAGTGCAACTCATAGGAGTCCGTGGGCGTGACGAACACCACGCGATGCTTGCGTGTCTGCAGCACATTGGCAATGACCAACTGGGGATGGAGGATGGGAAAGCGGAAGCGGAAGAAATTAGAATTACCGAGTTCTGGTTGTGGCTGTAGTTCCTCCCAACCCGCTTACCTTGTGCTTGTATTTGTTGAGGCTGTCACGTGCCTTCACAATCAATAGGCTCTCGTCCGTTTCCAGCTTAAAGGATACCACAAAGGCATGCGGCACCCACAGGCTGGCGAGGGGTGCTAGCATTTTTGGCACCAGCTGCAGCGAAATCGTTGGAGCTCCGTCGCCCGATTGCATTTTGTGGGTGGGCTGCGGAGAGAGATGAAATCCAGCGTTGACAGCGGTTAGTGTTTTTAATGGAATGATGCGCCCCGCGCCCACGATGCGTATACGCGATGTAATATGGCTGGCTGGTTCGTTGCCCACAAAAGCCACCGACGTACAGCACAACATCCTCTTAAATGAAGAGGATGCCGTCGCACACACAATGCTGCACAAACAAACACACACACACTCTCTCGGGCAGCAAAGTGTCCTTGCAAAATAAACAGAGGGACAGACAGACAGACGGCAAAATGAAAGGCCACGGCTGGTTATTTCCTTTTTTCTTATTTCCTTCTCCCTTTTCAGTGCTGCCGCCACGTGGCATATGAATTACAACTAATTGAAAGCATAACTCAGCCGTAATGAGCTAACGGCAACGCCTGGCTGCACTTTCTCCCTACAAGGCTCTTTTTTAAAGTCCTTTAAAATATATATATTGCACATACGCCGCGTGGGCCACCCTCTAAGAGAGCAACTTGTTGAGCGCGTCCGTTCTCATTAACTGCCCGTAAGCCGCTCTAAGCTGCTGGCTGACCGGTCTCATTTATCCGGGACCGCCTTTGTGCTGGACAATGGACAGATGGACAGGCCAGACGGACCACGCCTAAGTAGCATTGAGAGGAGAAATGAAAAATTTAGCTCAAGGCATTAAGTCGACAGCAAAACAAGCGAAGGGAAGAAGTCGAATAGAGAGGGAGGAAGGGACTTTAAGCTTTTTGGAGGGAGAAAAGTTTCCGTGGCTCTCGGTTTTGCTGGGAAATGCTAGCAGCTGTTGACATTGAATTCGCTTTCCACCGCTTTCCTCCTTGCTTTTCCTTTTCCTTTCCCTCCAGCACCTACAGCCCGGCTGTAGTCTGTGTGCTGTGCGTTGATGCGTGCTCTTGTAAAATCTTTTGATTTGATTTGCGGATTTCGGCACGTCGCCTTTTTGTCCTGCCCGCCTCGAAAGTTTACTCTTTTAATTTTCTGTTTGTTTTTACTTATTACAATTTGCTTTTGGTCTGCACACAGCCCAAATTAATTCAAATTGTGTAGAGTGTAGTGTAGCCCCGCTCTGTCCCCGTCCTTGCATAAATTTGTAAAGGCTTTTAGGCCTTGCTCTCTCGAGGGCGTGTGCGTCGTGGTCTTCGTCGTCGTTACGATGCGATTGTGAAATTGAATTTTTAGTATCGTCTTCCCTTGAAGTGCGCCCCACACACCCATTTATATGTATGTTAGCGGCGACAAACTTTTGGCAAGTGGCTTCGGGAAACGTGTCTCGACTGTGGTTTGACTTGTTGGAATTCTGCCTGGCCTGAATACTGACCTTGGCTTGGCCTGGAGCTTCAAGAGCTGCCCTATGGCTGCTGAGAGCTGAATGAGTTTTCAATTCGCCAAAGGGAAACTTTGCTAATGGGGAAAAATAGATTTTAGTTCCCTACTTTCCAGCGAAAGAAAATCCTTGAAGCACTCAAAGAGCTGCTCAAACTCAAAGGTAGTTGCAGCGGGCTTGACTGCTTCTATTTATACAGTGCCAAGTGGTTTTTATGCAAATCCAAATCGATTTGCAGGCAATTCGAGTAGCGCCGGGAATAAGACTTCCTCCAGGCAGCTCCTCCCGAAGACGAGGCCACAAATATGCGCATATATTTGAGCTAGACACGTGCATAAACATCAACAGGCCATTCTCGCCATTTAGGGTATTTTCGGCATTTTCTTCTGCCTTTCCGCCAAAGGTTGCCGCTGCCGTTGTGAGAGCTTCAAACAATTTAATCAAGTGAGCGGACGATTTGTGGCTAACACCCATGAACGCCCACCACACACACAAGGGCGGAAGAGCATGTTCTGAGACAAAATGGGCGAGTGTCTTGGGCTGAATGGCGAACGGGAAATGCACGAGCTGAGCGGAAACAGGGCGTGGGAAATGCTACGACGATGCTCGGCATCGGCATCGGAATCACAATCAGGCTCAGGCGGTTGGCTGGAAAAGTTTATCGTGTTTACCAGCCATAGCATTTACAGATACTGCCAAGGTATTAGCGAGATGGCAAACAAAAACGGGAGGAAATAGGGGAAGTTAGCAGGATAATTAATTTAATTGTTTTTGAGAGACTAGCACTTTAATCATCTGTTCTTTCTTAAGATTGTATGCTATTTTAAAATATTTAATTCGGATTTGTAGTAAGTAGTTAGGTAGCTGAAAAATCTGTAGCTGATTCGATCATTTTGCATTATATCAATATTTCATATTAAGAGTTCTCCAATTGGCTTTAAATTTATATTAAAAAAAAACTATTCACACCTATTTAACAGCAGCTTCTTCTTACTATATAAAGACATACTCTCAAAAAATATAGAATTAAGGGATTTTATTCACTCTTTAAGCTAATAAACATTCTTCAAAACTTAACACTGGGTAAGGGAGATACTTGTTTTTGGCAAACATAACCTGAACTAGCAATATTTGCCCCCCAAATGGAGAAACTAATTACAAGTTTAAAGAAATTCGTAAAACAAGCAATTAAAGTTGAAATATATATAATATATAACAACTTAATATTCATTTTTTCCTATTAAAACCTTGATTGTACCTCTGTTAGCAAGCATATTATGTAGCTTACTTTTCGGAGCCAAATTAAATACAGTTTAAAAAGTGTTGTCTTGTACTTCTACTCCAGCACTGTATTATTCATTTTAATTCAATCAATTTTCCAACGGCTTTCAACTCGCTTTTCCATATCAAAAGAAAGCATTTTAGAAAGATTGCTTCGCTGTAGTAAATATTCCTTTGACCCCAGCTGTATGCTCATACAAAGTGCATGTGCTATGGTATGCAAATGCAAACGGGCAGGTAAATAAAGAGGGCTGTCAGGAAGAGTCATTCACGCCCCACCAATGGACATTTGATGCACTTGAAAGCCTTTTCCCTTTGCTCCTTCCCAACCTGCCGCTCCTGCTCCTTCTGAATATGCGCCAACAAGTCAGCTGACAAACTGCGCGGGGCTGAAGCGTGGGGATTGTGACAAGTAAACACCCAGCCCACCCACTCGATATATAAGACTGAATGGATGAATGGATGGGTTGGGTGGAGGCTAAAGGTGAAGGGATACTAGAAAAACGAAGGGAGTGACAGCGTTCGCGTGGGTGGCAGGCGTCCTAGTGAAGCGTAGCGCAGAAACACGGTAACAAGCGAAATTATGCAAATCAAATTATACGATGACAATGTTAAGGCTGCTGGCTGGCGGACAAGGCCACAAGGCCGTTGCGAGTGACACTGACAGCCGGCGATAAGGCTCCTGTGGCCAGTAGCAGGGGATGGAGGAGATGGAGGAACTAGAGCAGCAACCACCATAGTTGACTTAGCCCAGTCGAACGTCAATAATGTGGAGAGGAAATGTGTCATGGGCAGACCGGGGACATCCTCAACAACTGGGAATCGAATGGAGCTCCAGGCTCAAGGGCAGTGCACACAGTGAAAAACTAACAAAAGCTATTAATAGAATTTCCAGAATTTAATTCTGATACATTAGGAAGTTGAGCTTGAAGTGCTTAAGAACTTACTGCTTTTTATATTAAGTCTTCTGATACGTTTTTTATAAGCTATTAAACAAAAGGTGTTCTCCGGAGTGGGAGATAAAATGCCTGAAGGAAAATGTAATAAAGGATGCTTTACCCTTTATTTAAATATGCACAGCACCTTTAAGAATTGGGTTTTTAACGATATATATACGTTTTCTATTTCCCTTTATTTTTTGTTTCTGTGCAGCTTTCAGAATCAATAAAAACCAATTTCCACTCACTCCGCACTCGCCCACTGACAAGCGCAATCAATTACGAGATTTCCCACATGGCCGCCCCCACTTCGAACATCCCACATAATCCGGACTCCGGACTCTCAACTTACCATCATGTCCTCGGGTATGTAAAAGTCGGATACGGCCGCCGCCAGGTAGAGCACTGCCCGCTGCTCGAAGGCGGCCAGGCACTCGCAGGCGGCGCGCAGCAGCCACATGTAGTCGACGACGCTGGTAAAGTTCACGTACAGGATC
Organism: Drosophila tsacasi; assembly: GCA_018904565.1. Classification (NCBI taxonomy): domain Eukaryota; kingdom Metazoa; phylum Arthropoda; class Insecta; order Diptera; family Drosophilidae; genus Drosophila; species Drosophila tsacasi. The sequence goes on from JAEIHY010018697.1 coordinate 16,893, forward strand.
ATCTGCGTCTCGCGGGCAATCTTATACTTGGCCAGAACCGGAGCGAACACGTCAACCGAGTCCGGCTTGATGGCTATCGTTGAGCTCTGGCTATTGTCTGCGATGTCCAGCATGTCGAAGAACTGCTGGCCGGTAAAGTGCCTCGTGAAGGGCTCCAGCGACTTGTGGCGGTGCATGAAGATCACGGCATAGTCGTGATCCAGGAAGTATTCCGCCGAGGCGGAGCCACGCGTGCCCGCGCTAAAGTTGTCCACGAACCGTACTGTGTTGTGCTCCAGAGGAACTGTCGTGCCGCCGGACTAGAATTGGAAAGGGTGAAGGTAAATCCATTACAGGGAAGTTCAGGTTTAAAGACTAAACCAGAGTAAGTATAAGTCTGTCTGAAATGAACTATAAACGTAGTATGTGTGAAATCAGCAATTTTGTGGCCTATGAAATACCCATAAATAATTCTATAATATTTATTTATGCCACAAAGTATGCAACAGCTGGAATTTTACTGCAATAAATCTTTGAAAAATTTAAGCCCGGAAAAACCTGACAACACTAAGGTATCAATCTTAATTGATTTATTCAGCAAACATATGGGCTTCACATTCGTTCCTTTGACTCATTTTTTCCTGGGGAAAACCAATGGCTTGGAAAAGAGATAGATAAATACATACATTGACAGCCATATTTCTTCTAAGGTAGTTAATCTTCTTACTTAGATAAATCTTCTTACATTGGCTATAAATCATAGCAGGGTGAAATATAAGAATTTATTGGTTAACTTTGGCATAAATCATAAAAGGATTAAGGCACAAACATGTACAATACAGAAAACCCAATATATTTTTTAATTATTCGCAGATATTCCTTGTGATACCTAGGATTTAAAAATTCTTGTCACTAATATCCTAAATATTCCTTAAATATTTATAGTTTTTCATACGTTTCAGTTAAATATTGATTTTTTTTTATTGGAAGACAAATTGAACTCCAAAATTCTCAGTATAAGCTGTTGCCGAATTTTATTGGATTTTTGGCAACAATAAGAGAGCAGAGATGTTGAATTCACTGCAGATGAATTCCTAGAAATAAATCCAATTATTGCAATCAAACTATTTGATCGAATCTTGTGTATATTTTGTGTTGGCGTGCTATAATGCCTTACATTTCTTACGGAAAGAACTAAATATTTGGAAGAATTAGTAGAAATGTATATTTATGGCTTTATAAATTTTTACAAAGTCTGTTTCAAAAATAGTTACAATGTAATGCTTTTAGTAGTTTTAAATACAAAGTTTAAAGCCATTTTAAGCACCCTAAAAGTTTCTGTAAGCACCGTTTGTATATTTAGCTTCTGACTAAAATTTATGCACACAATTTCCGTCTTTAAAGCGCGAAGCACCTCGCTTGTTTCTCTTTAAAGCTTTCAGCTTAACCCTTGTCTCTGACCCTAAATCCTTATTTGCTGACAAGATTTCCTAACAGAACCCAAATCAGAAGCGGATTCTTACCGTGACGAGGACGATGCGGTTTTGGAGCGTGTTATGGCGCTCGCAGAACTCCTTTAGCAAGGAGCGATTGTCCTCAAAGTCTGCGGGCGGCAGGTGCGTGTTGTAGAAGTCCTCCCAGTGCGTCATTTTGGCAATCCTTTGCTGCTACTGCTGCTGCTAATTGGCCGCGTAAACGGAAGCTCGCAAATAACGGAAAGCAGCCTTCCGCCGGAAACTATGCACTGCTAATTAATAAAAACACAGACGGCGGACGGCGAGCAAACCAAATTAATTTCGCCACACGCACGTACCTATTTTAATTGATTAATTTGGATTTCTGCACTTGTTTTTGTTTTTATTTTTGTATTTATTTATTTATTTATTTTTCAACCGAACTTTGTTAAAAACCGAAGCATGGGATTGGGGGCGGGGGTGGCTCTGCTGCTTATCAATGGAGTTGTAGACAGCGGAGAGAACAGGGCGCGCGAAGAAAGCGGGGCGGCGGAACGGAACGGAGGCGCTCTTTCCGGAGAGAGCCAAACAAGAAAGCTGGCGCAGAGCTTAAAATGCTACAAACGTGCACACGGCAGCGAGTTCCGCGGGAGTCTAAACCGAAAAATGCGACGGACTACGGTTGAGGACGAACCGGAATGCGGACAGGCGCACTCAAATTCGTATCTTTATTCGCAAGAAACGAGGCTGGTCGTCACAGGTTCAAAGTGCAGGAGGCCACAAAAAAAACCACTCAAGTCACACAAAACAGCTGATGGCAGTGTTGGTCAGCGACCGAGTGGGGGCGGTAGGCAACTGGTTCCGGCTGCTGCAGCATACTTGTTGCTTGTCAACAACAGAAACCACATATGACAATACTTAATTACTTGGCAAACCAATTAATTAGCATTAGGGATTTAGTAAAGAATAAAATGTAATATGTTTCCAGTCAATTTAAGTGATTTGTCCTAGTATTTAGTTTTGGGAACTAGTTCTCATTTTCGTGGCTCTGTGACCCAGTAAAAGTAAAGTTGGCTGCGTTGCTGGTTAGCTTTCAGTGTTCGTAGTTGCATAAAGCGCGCGCCAAATTTAATTTAAATTCGAAATAAGAGTATAAGCTACTCTGGCGGAACGGTGGCTTTCTTAATTAATATTTCTGGTTTAATATATAAAGCCTAAAGCTATATAGTTAAATCCGTTTTAGAAGTCCAAATAAGATTGCTTCACGACAATTTTGGTTCAAATTAACATATTCTTGTTTTATTATCGAGTACAAACGCTTGGCTCTATGCATATTGTTAGTGCAAGGGACGTACAAAAGAATCTCTAGAACAATATCACAGAAACTTACTAACTAATTGGCGCTGTCAACTGCGCCAGCTACTAAGAAATCGGCGGTAATGGCGGGCGACCTTTAGCATCGCCGTTTAAAGTGTAATTGGAAAGTGGAATGCTTTTCAGCTTGTCGTGGAAATTTATGGCATTCATTAGACGAGTGCGACTGCTGCTCTGCCCGCTCTCCATCTGGATACGAGTCATGAGTGTGCACTTTAATCCGATGCCAGGTCCAGGTCGCGTAAGCACACACTGGATCGAATCAAATCGGACCAGATTTGCACCCGGACTACGCCCTGGGCGTGGCCGGCGTCGTGGTTGGGGCGTAGACATGATAATCGACGTCGTCGATGCCGGCAGCCTCCTCCTCTTCGAGATCCCGGTTCACCAGTCGCTCGCGCATTCCGTACCGTTGCCTGAAATTTTGCGAAAAATTAGCACTGCGAAAATTAGGACAATTAGCTTAGGTTAAGACTTACTCCAGGTGCGAGCGCCATATTACCAGGCCGGCGTACAGAGCCAGGGAGACAAAGGCCAGTGCCATTACCACAATGCCGAGCAGCACGTGCCCCTCACTGACAGCATCCGCCTGAACGTCCACTGGCGTCATCTCAATATTCTCAGAAGCAAAGGTGTCTGTGTCCGTGCTGAAGACCACACCCCGCCCCTTGAAGCGCTCCTCCAGATCCTCAGACTCATTCGAGCTGCTCTCATGCTCGTCGTCCTCGTCCCCTGATTCCAGGATCTCCACATCGTACTTGTAGTTGTGGGCCAACACCAGATTAGTGGCTGAGTTTAGTTGATCTTCGTCACGGTGGGGATAAGCCTGTCGTGGCAGTTCCTCCGATTCCTCAGCAGAATCAGACTCAAAGGGGGTATCCTGGGAAGGAATATGGAATAAGATTATTACCTTAATTCGAAAAATAAAACTGTATCAGTCCGGGTCACTCCTAGCGTTTTCCTAGATAATTAATTATAATGTATGTATTTATCATTTATTTAAGAATAAAGTTCTTATCAATAGACAGCTTTCCAAAGTAAATCCATTTATATGCCGTGTACAAACGTCACCAAATAAAAGGCGAGTCTTGTCATCAATGCGGCTTTCGCTGGCAGTTGAGTAATTGATTTCCACTGGCACGTGATTCTATGCAAGTTCTGTGCCGAATTTGGTAACTAACACATTTCAAAGTGGGTGGACGCTTTTTTTAACAACTGCTTTCCAGTGGCTCATCAACTATTGAGGTCATCCCTCGGGCAGTTAGACATAAAAGTAACCCATAACACTTTTTAAAAGCAGGTGCTATACTAAAGTACTCATTTGTTGTCCAAAGTTTGAAGTAAAGACATACATATGTAACAATAATATATACATATAGAGAGACTTTCACAGTATTATACTTTTGGCACCATTGAAACCCTTAAGTGTGTGTTTAAAAAAATTTAACGGTACGGTTGAAAGTAAACAAATTTCGTTTTATAACAAATTACTTTTGAAACAATTGTTTATTACCCTACTAAGTGGGTCTAAGGAGCTAAGATGACAAAGTATCTCAATTTAGTAAAACAATGAAGGCTTAAATAACGTTTACGACTTGTTGAATCATTTAAAGTAATACAAATAAAATAACTGTGTTGAAATTAATTTAGTTTGTTAAGTTTAAAGCAACATTTTAGGATAAATTTGTAAAGAAAATATATAAAATATCTATATTGTCTGATTTGCATTATGTCTAAAAGTTTGCTTTGAAACGCTTCTAACAACTACAAATTATATTACCCAAAAGGAAATCGGATTTGCGATGACTCACAGACTAAAAATTTCAACAGTTTTCGTAAACCAAACTCAAACTTCTCTCTCCGCACATTAATCATCGCTTTAAAGCCCGGTCTCACCTTTCGAACGTCTCAATTACCCAACTTAAGGTGATAACATACTGAAAGATACACTTTCGATGGCCAAACACACCTGAGACGACAATTGTGAAACGCAGCTGAAGTTCGCTCAACCTACAGCTGTTGTTGTTCGACGTTATCAGAGAGGTCACCACTTATCTGGCCTAATCTGTTTACCCATCTTTTTCCACAAAAATAATGCTAATTAGTAAGTTGTTTTTAAGGTAAGAGATCACTGGCGAGATCACTCTCACTGCCGTGTTTATTTACTCAGCAAATCTTTGGCGACTGCCTGACCTCGATGACTGAAGGGGTCTCTGGATGTGAACTCTGTAATTGGCAGCAACAAGATCTTACGACTACGTGACTGGTTTCTGAATCTGTCTCCAACGGCAGGCAAGCACTTAATCTCGTGTAACTGCTCGATTTGTTTTTACAGCCAACAATGGCTATAACTGATATGTATATAAAAAGGTGACAAGCACGAGATGTAGAGCTGGGAGCTGGTCTCGAATATCTCGTAATCAGCCTAATCTGCTCCGCGACAGAGGGGGGATTTTCCAGCGGAGATTGGAGATCACGAAGCTCCGAGTTCCCAGAGACGTCACGGTAGCCAAGGAATTACCTAGAATTCCATTGGATGAGTCACCCGGCAAAGCACTTTGGGAGTCGCTTTTTGTCTCAATTATAAACCCCACCGACTCGATGGAATTTCGTGACTAAACCCCCAACGCTTGGGGTTTCTTTAATTTTATGCAAAGTTTCAATGCGTGCGCTTTTTCTTTTCCTCATTCAGCATTTCTTGGGAGCCTTAAAAGGCAAACGCCGCGCGTGTCTTCTTGTGGCTTTTGCATTTAATCAAAGTGAAAATAAATAAACATTTTTAAAGCGTAAATTTCCGGTTCCCGGGGTAAAAATAAACCAAATAAAACAGAATGCACTGGCTCATATTTCACTCAACCGGCGTTCGTTACTCCATGTGCGTCAGTCCCCGTCTGAGTGGCTTTGTCCGGTCCTTAGCCTGGCCCAGTTACTCCCCCTTGTGTGGCTTTGATTCTTTTTGGCCAACTCACCTTTACGACAGCTGTCTTATTTTTGGACACATCTCCTGCAACTCCGCCTTCTCCTGCTACGGCTACTGCTGCTGCTGTAGTTCCAGCTCCTTTTCCTCTCTGATCACTTAACTCCGTTAAATCCTGCGAGGGCTTGGCTCGGGCTAAAAGAGAAAGCAATTAAGCAGAAAATCAGAGATAATGAGTTCGGTTGAATTAGCCGGTTGTATTTGGTTACAGCTTATCGGGCTACCTGAACGCCGCAGATCTTCCTACTTTTCGGAGGAATCGCAAATATTTGTGCCGAGACTAGCACCTTTTAGCCAGTAAAACACACGCGCAGATATGTTTGCTTATCTTGCAGTCGCAGTTACGAGCTCTGATTTTATTCAGAACCAGACCCAGACAATACGGATCGCGGTTCTCCCGGGCTTTTTATCAGTTGACACGGATTCTTGGGCAATGCTTTTTGGCAAACAAAACGAAAGCGTGTTTGAGCTTAAAAAGCAGGCATAAATTAAAACAATTGTGGTCAAAATAATAGGATAACAAAAGTTTATTAAAAATAAAATATGACAGGGAAATCTTTTCTGATCTAATGTAAGCTTAGCCATTAAACCATGTACAATAAGAACTTATTGTTGTCCAAAAAAGGTTAAGAAAAAATACGCGAAAATATTTGTATAGTTTCCGTACTTCAGGTTTTAAAGAAATCCCAAACGATTTCTCTATAATTCCACCCTCAGCTGTACTGAATTTTTGTGGGTCTGTATGGTATTTATCAAACCTGTTCATATATACTATATAGCAAAAGGCAAACAGCAAACACACATTTCTAATGCCACAAACGATTTTGCCAATGCCGATGGAATCATCATGCGATTCGCATAAATCGCTGCTGGAATCGCATCGAAAACGCATGCTGGCTGGTTGGGAAGCTCCAAAAAAAAAAAAAAAAAAAAAAAAACTTCCACAAAAAGCACATGATATGGCGGCAATATCTTGCATTTCATTGCAATTGACATTCGCAAGTCCACTAGTTTTTCGATTTCACAGTACGTGACAATGGTTAAAGCCTTGTCCCAGTGATGACTTGATCCAGTTTTTTTGACATGTGCCCAAGAAGCGTCCAGAGTTTGTCTTATCAGTTAACACCTGGGACTCACATTTTTAGGGGAAATAATATAACTTAATGCTCTGCCCATAAGAGACTGACACCTCATAATCTGCCGGCTAAGACCGGGTGTATCTCTTGGCAATTCGTTATAAACTAATATAATGAGATAATAAATAATGAAAATGCATTGTTTTATGCGAAAAGCGTGTAGACGTATCATAAAAGAATGCCAGAAAGAAGTTGGTTATAATTTGTTCTAGAAAGATTCTACTAATTTACCTCTCACTAAGCCCAATTGAGACTGATTAAGGAAAAAATGTTAATTGTGGTCTTATGATAGTTTTTTTGCGTGGTTTGCCAAAAAGTTTTATTCTTATTTAGAACAATTGAAATTTTTTGATTGTTTAGTTCGATTTTTTTACACATCCTGGCTTAAGGTGCAAAAAGTCATATTAAACATTCTAAAAATTAATTATTATGCAGAACGAATCAATATTTTTATGTATTTCAAATAAATTGGTATATTTTTTAATAGATTAGAATGGTTAAATATTTCCATTGGGTCTTGATCCATTCGAATCAATTCCGGTATTACTATTTTTTTTATTCTGTGGGTTCCTAAAATCCTTAATGTTTATTTTCCCTCATAAACACTTAAGGAAAAAAACCCATTATTTTAACCACAACTGTCCAGGGACCATAACTGCGTATCAATCATGTAACCATATAGCAGGAAAAAGCCCTGGCGAAATCTTATCTGCAATGTGAGCCAGCTGGAGTCCACCATTGGAATTAAAGTCTTGCAATTTAATTTTGCGACTTGGCGGCGACGGGAACCTTGATGGACGACGGCGAGGACGGCAGGCGGTCTCCCCAACAATAAAGCCCCCATATTTATGCCCCGTAAACCTGGCTTACAAAGGCAAACCGAACCGAACCGAACCGGACCTGGGTCTTGGCTCTTGGCTGTTTGCTCTTGGCAGGCCACTTATTAAGGCAAAAAGGGTGAACCGTAAAACTGTTAACTGTCTAGCCGAGTGGCGGCTCCTCCATCTCCATCGCCATCGCCATCTCATCCAGCTGCGCTCGAAACTAGTTTCCCTGCAGAAGTGGAAATATCGAGATCGGGCTCGCCTTGGCTCTGCTCGGTTATCTATCTTTTATGGCTCGCGTTGTTGTCACTGCGGATACACATGGCGGTGGAGGTACTTACACTCTGCCAGCAGCAGAACCATCAGCAGTAGCAATGCCAAACGCTTTGTGGGGCCCATTTCGCGATTCTGCTGGATATATGCGGGTTCCGTCACTTCCTTTGTCGATTGGCTTCTCTTATCACACACGCACAAGATACGCGCCTTCGATAGCTTTTATATTTTTGCCAGGTGAATAAGCGTTGATCGGGTGTTAGCACTTTTTTACGAGTATTTATTTGTTGTGTTCCGCCTTCCGAGTTTTGTGTGTGCGATCGCGGCAAGCTTTCGGACTGAAATGAAAATTTGAGCGGCGAGAGACGAAGTTTTGCTCAGTTGAATTGAGTTGTAGGGTTGTCTGCTATTTGAAAAATATCTGTATCGATCACGTTTTTATATTTACAAATTAGCTTACAGATATTTGTATTTTTTGTATTTTCTATTTGTTTTTTTTTTTAACATTAGAGTCTTGTTTAATTTAATGTTATGTATGCACATATTTATGTATTAAAATTGCTTAATAGGGATTGTTGTTGATTGTTGTTATATAACTTACTTTGGGTTGAACCCGAATCAAAATTCTATATCCAATACAGATGTATTATTATTTTACTCTTTAAATATGTGTTATATTAAAAAAAAAATACATAACAAATCAAAAAATAGTTCATGTTTAAAACTTTCTTTTGATTGAATTTTTCCTCAATGTTTTATGGAACCCTTTATTTGAATTTTTGTCTACTGGTTCTTATAACATGTTAATTTCCCATTTAAAAAACAATCCCTTGTAAATAGATTTAATTATTATTCTCAAATAACGCAATAAAGTTGTCAAAGCTCTCTTGCTTCCATTTTAACATAAGTCTGCTGTGTTAACAGATTCGAGGCAATAATAGCACTGTTTTCGTGCAGAGCAAAATTATACCACTTACGTTAACAGTTTTAAGAGAACTTAGATTATAGGAATTTTTTATTATTTATTTATTATTTTTTATATTTTCAATGCTTGAATTATTAAAACAAGATAAGATACAGTTTTCCCATAAAATACCTCCTTAAAATTCAAATATAGCTAAATCGTCATATTTTCAACTGATTTAAAAAATGTATAACCAAATTATGTAGTTTTTTAGATTACAAAACTTAGTTTCGAAATAAGCACTATTCCTTCTCAATTATTAAAAGAAAATACAATGCTAAATTAAATCACAAGAATAATAAACTGAATAGTAAATCTTAAAAATGTAATATTTTTATTATATTTTATATTATTCATGTTCTCTCATATTAAGGGGGCCGAAATTTTTGCCTATTTTCAGAAATTAATTGTAAGAAAACTGTATAAGATAATGAGATATTTTTTTTTTTTTATTACTTTTGTACATGTTTAAACTTAACACTATTGGATATTATTAAGCGTTTATAGCGAAGCATTCGTTGTTTATAAGGGGTCATTTTTCTGGTATCATAACTACCCTTCAACTTGCCTGATATGAGAAATATTAATTTTATTTATATTCAGTTTTACGTTGGCTATGCTTCACCGAGAACGAATTTTTTTATATTAAATATTGTAAGATAAATTTTTTTGTTAAAAGTTCGGTTTTTAACCATGTTTTTTCACCTGTTGGAGGGTGTAAAAATTAAACAACAAATTTAAAAAAAAATCGTACTCGAAGAAGCATAGAGAATTGTTTAATAAAGTGGGGAAAAAAATTGGTTCAATTCGATGAAAATTACTGGTAGAAATAATACCAGAAAGTTTAAAAGATGCGATTTTCGCAGAAGTGGACAAAACGTATGGAGGCTGCTATCTTTTGGGCTTCGTTTACCCATGAAGGATGCGAATTTTACAAAACCCTTTATATGGCGTATTCCTCAGATCCACTATATTTTAAAAAATAAAAAAAAAAATTTTAACTTTTTTTAAATATGATAAAAACAATTTAACTCGTAGCTTACCAATGTAAAAAACCAAAAGAAATGTAATCAAATTCGTAAAAGTATTGGAGTTTTTTTATTTTCTTCACATTCTAGCTGGCGCCTATGGTTGCCCAAGGGGCAAGCATAGACCTGGATTTCTGTGAACAAGGTAAGGGAATAACACTTAAATCTCAAAAATTCACCAGTTGCTTTATCGGTCGACTATATCTAAAAATATTGAAGTTTTTTATTTTTTCTAGACATTTTGAGTTCGGCGTATCGGAGATGTCAGTACAACTCTTTGGATTCCGTGTGTACAGTCAATTTGCCGTTGCCCAAGCTAACCAGGGCGAATTCCGTATTTACAAGAGAAGGGGGAATCGGGATCCCAAATGGGGTTTGGGATGATGCGGGGGTCTGGGGGCCTTAAAATACCTAAACACAACTTCTATACTCAACAATTTGTCTTATGCTCACTACTGATTCTATGCCTATGCCTGCGACGGCATAGGGCGGTTGCACTTTAAGCTTCAACGTTTACGATTTGGCCAGGATACCAGCGGAGAACCACGATCCCGATGGCCACTACCCGCACCGTTCGCGAACGATGCCGGACGTGGTCCGGTGCGAGGCGTGGCCGCAAGGAACGGCCGACCGAAGGCGTCCTTTTTTATGGGGGACGTTCCGTGCCGGCAGACTGCTGCGCCCGGTCCGGTCCGGTGATTCGGGGGGGGGGTAAACTTCGCGGGACCGACCAGCAGCCCCTGCCGGGCGGATGCAGTCGACTAGAGGCGGACAAAACTTTCAAAGCAATCGAAAGCGAAACCTTTGTACACACATTTGGATAGAGTCCTGCGGGTCATCGTCGTCGAGTTCGTGGTCATCGTCAAAGCTCAGTGTCCAGTGATCTTTTTCGTTCGTTTTTGTGGAGGTGAATGCGGGAAACTTAAACTGCTCGTTAAAAAAAACAGATGGGATTGGCAATAGCGCGCGCGCTAAACAAACTGCTCCTGACTGTTAGCGGCTAGCTCCAAGAGCCGCCATGCCGCTTTCGGGTTGAGTTCGTTGCGGTCGCGACACAGCACCCAGACGTAGTGCACCCGCATCACCTTCTCCGGATCGCCCTCGACCACCTGGGCCTTTTGGTCCCGGACGCACATGATCTGCTGCGCCTGGAACGTGACGATCAGCACGGGTCCCTGCTCCATCACCTTGCCCATGGCCAGCTCGATGTTCTCGATGTCGAGGATCTTCGAGTCCAGATACAGGCCGGCCTTCTTTGCCGTCGTAATGGGAGTGGCGATGATGTTGTAGGTGCTCTCGAAGCACCAGTCCTTTAGAATCTCTAAATCGCCCCGGACAATTGCCTCCAGTATGTTGGGAATGAAGTCCGTTTCGCAGTCTCTAAGGAACTCCTTTTGATCAAAGCTCGGATCGATCTTGACCAGCTCCGTCATCGTCTCGGAGAGTTCCGTTTTTGAAAAGAGGCCGCCCATCACATCGGACACTTTGTCGGTTAGCAGGCGGGAGGCACGGATCATGGGGTTATCCGACTCGTCGTACTTCACCTTCCAGTCGAGGACCTTGTTCACGTACGTGTTGTTGTTCTTGAAGTTCTCCCACGACTCGTAGAACTTGGAGTCCTTGTGAAGCTCCACACCTGAGAAGTAAAGGTGAGATTTAGTTATTTCTATGCCATTGACCTTTAACCTGTCTTACTAACCAGTTGCTTCCGTATTAGCCTCTACAACGCGATCGGTGTCGCTCATGACTAGCTGGACGCGCTTGCGCAGCTGGGCAGGTGCCCGATACACGCGATTCTCTATGCTCGTCATGTCCATCTCCTTCTTGATGATCGTCGTCGTGTTGGAGATGGCCTGGAAGGCACCGGACTGGCCCAGTTTGCCACTGGTGTCTGAGATCGTGTCGCTAACGCCCCTTGCCTTTTTCGACAGCTCCTCGGTAACCTTTTTAGCCAGATCCGACTTGCTTGCATCATCGATAACGTCGCCCACTCGATCCTTGATGGCGTCTAGCTGCTCCTTCAGCTTGCTCGAGGACTTCTGCGCCTCCGACTCGACAATGTTGAACTTTTGTCGCGCCGACTTCAGCGCGTCCGACTCCTCAAGCTTCTGGGCCTCTTCTCTGAACTTACGAATGTTGTCCTTTATCTCCTTGCTCTTATCCATCTCCGAGCGCATGTTGTCGATGAACTGCGAGAAGAAGCCGGGCCTGCGACCTGCCTGCTGGCTGTAAAATCGTGGCTGCGGGTTGAAAGGCTGACTTAACCCGAGAGCCCCGTGGAGATTAGCCAGCCGGAGGCTCACCTGCTGGTGCTGCTGCTGCTGCGGGGTTTGCGTCAACTGCGGGCAAGTGAAGAGGCCAGCGCGCTCCCGCGCAATAGCAACAACTCGGTACTGCAATAAAAAAATCATTTAGAACGGGCGTTTAACCTCGAAAATTGGGCACATGTATAGTAAGGAGGGCTCGACGATGGTGAACGCCGCGATGTCCGAATGATGAGTGAAATTACCATGGTGGGGGTGACTGGTGACCTTTTGCTGGGTTTCGACCGGTGGCGAATGTTCGCGAGTATCGCGTCAGAGGCTCTAAACTTTATGTAATTCCTGCCGCGAACCACGCACGTATCAGCAGTCAGCTGTTCTCCTCTGTTAGGCGCGCGCCGGTGTTGCACAACGTCTTTAGATCGTTAGCGCGCATTCGATTATTCAATTGTACGATTGGTCGGTAGTCCGATAGTCTCACGCGGTATCGTCAGTGTGCGCGATATTTAAATTTGTCTGCATGGACACTGGTTGGACGACGCGTGTGGCATGTGTTGTTGATTCGGTTGAGGAATATGTTTATATTTTTTCTTTGATAAGGAAAGCTCACTTGCTTTGTTTTTGTATGTATATGCATTGCGCTGTTTTTGAGGGGTTTTTCTTAAAACAAAATTTATTTGCCGTACCTAGTGACATACTAAACCATATGATTAAGAACAAAATGTATATATTTGTATAAATATTATTCCCTGATTATCTCTCGAATCATATTTTTTCCAGCAAACTTTTTGAGGCGATATCGATATTTCTAAAAACACTTATCGAAGTTGAACCACCTGTAGCCAACAACCGTTACTTGGCGCAAACAACTTTGCAAAGAATTCGGAGAATTTTATTCCGTTCTGCATTGTCTCCGGTACTTATTATCTTGATATATCTCGTCCTGACCCCGAGTCCCCGGAAACCTAGCTTAAACGTTGATGTTCAGAGTAAGGAAGTAACGATAATACTTCTACACATACTCCGCTTGGTTTTTCGTGGACCTGTTGAGCGCTATTTGTGAACCCTACGGTTAATTTTTGTGCCCCTTTGGACGTCAGCCATGTTTCGCAGCAATCTGGAAGGCAGTGCCGCATCCGTGAGTGCCCCCCATACCGGGTGGCAATATTCCCTCGCTGACGATGCTCCTTTCCAGGACAACTTTGCGGCATTCCACAGCAGAGGGGGACTGAACTTGCTGGGTCTGCAGAACATGTATTTGGACACGAGTTGCGGAGGAAACGGCAGCTTGCCGCCCACACCGTCCATCTCGTCCGCCTCGCTCAGTCCGCCCAGTACCCCCCTGACACCTCTGACCCCCGAACCGACGGCGCAGACAACGCACTTCCCCCTGCTGGCGGACAGCGCCGCTGCGGCCAACACTTTACTGCTCCAGCGGCAGTACCACTACCATCTGCTGATCCACCAACAGCAACAACAACTGGCACTGGCGCAGCACCAGTTGGCGCTGGCGGCATCAGCAGCGGCTGCCAATGTAAATCACCAACAGCAGGACGAGATTGCTCGATCTTTGAAAAGATTTGCGCATCTGACGCCAGGAACAACAGGTAAGAAACAAAAGGGGGAAAACAAAAATGGCGTCGCGAAGTACAGAGTAGAAAACTTAACGGGCGAGAAAGAGATGACTAGAGTCGTAGTACAGTTAAGCAGTGCTCATGGGCGTAGTTTGTGGGGATGTAATAGAAGGTGCAATGACTCTGGAAAGTATTTTTGTAAACAAAATGGCGAGTGTAACGCAGGCTCTTGACAGTAACTGTAATTTACTTTGTTTTCGTTTTATTGTTTGTTTTTGCTATCCACAGTCCTCTTTAATGCTTTCTAAGCCAAGCCTTCGGTCCATCGGTCAATGAACTTTGCAACACTTTCGGGCATTCATTTTTCAACACTCAAAAAAGCCATTTTACCGTTTCTTCTCATATACGTTACGATTGCGCGTTTGTCTTATTGTATTGTTGGGAAATACAAAAAATCAAGAAAGTTCTTGCGCGATTTGAGTGTGTGAATTTCGGGTTAAAAACAAAATGTCGCTGATCAATGCGGAAGTAATACTGAGAAATTTTCAACTCGCAGAAGACGCGTCTTGCACGATGCAGGAAGCGATGCAGGAGTTTGCGACCAACGGCTACGTGAGCGACGACATCAATCGCTTCTCCTGCGCCACTACACCGCCGGTCGCCCAGACGCCGCCACCGGCGATGCAGCAGCAGCAGCCGCAGATACACCTGCCGCTGGGGCGCAATCCCCAGCCACAAAGTAATGGCAATGTGAATCCGCTATCGGCACCACTCACAGCCCACTGGCTGCAAACCTACAGAGAGCAGCTGAACAATGTGTGGCGTCACATGTCCTATATGCCGCCTACCAGCGTCTCGGGACTACAAGCACAGGCCGCTGCACCGATGTCTCCCAATATCGGGGTGGGAGTGAACCTGGGATTACCACTGCTGCCGGAACAAGTGCGGAACGGAAGTAGTCTCAATACCAACAATACAAACAGGATGCACAAGCGCTTTAACAACAAGGCTAAAGAGGTGAAATATAAGTTCAGTCTTTAAAGTGGTCCTTAATTACCAAAAGGAAAAATGAAATTATTTTTCTATAACTCAAATCAATTGAAGCTAAAGCTGATTTTTTCTACACATTTATAGATCAGCCGTCACTGCGTGTTCTGCGAGAACAATAACGAACCGGAGGCGGTGGTCAACAGCCACACGGTGCGGGACACCTTAAACCGCGTTCTGTGTCCCAAATTGCGCACCTACGTCTGCCCCATTTGTGGAGCTTCTGGGGATTCGGCACACACCATTAAATACTGCCCCAAAAAGCCGATTATTACCATGGAGGATGCGATTAAGGCAGAGTCCTTTCGCCTAACCAAGAGTGGCTACTACAAGCACCAAATGAAGGTCTAGATGCGACGAAAAGTCCAGCAGGAGCACAGGCTCTGGCAGCTTTTGCAGCGTTTATATAAACTGAAATATATATACGCGTTCCGATCAAGACTGGATGAAGTACACTAGGCTGACATACCACCACATAGCGCCTGGCGCGTTCGATTTTACAAAGTTTTTTAAACTTGTTCTGTGCCTATATTTCTATAGTATAAAGTAGTCACCAACCCATCATTCAAAGTTAAGGCAAAAAAGGAAAAAAATAATAATTTTTTGTTCGTTTCTGTAAAAGAGGAACCAAATTTTGTAATAGATAAGTACTCACGATATCGTAATTTTTGTACAATCGCTGTCGTGGCCGATAGAAACATCTCACGATCTGAAAGTTAATGGAAGGAACTGCCGGCCTATAAAATTTCTTAAACATTTTAATCGTATTTTGTTCGTTTCTGGCCGACACAATTTCGGTATATGTATCTGTAATTCGAATACAGTGTGTACTAAAATTTTGAAATAAGAGAAAGCACTTTGAATATCGAACTGCCAATCATAAAATTACATTAGAATTTAATTTGAAGCCTGGAAAAGAAAAGAGCAAGGAACACTTTCGATCCAATCGGCGACACACTAACATTTTGTTAACATTGTGAAAGTTTTTTAATTTTTGACATTCTTTAATATTTTGATAAACCAAGATATTTTTTTACTACATGTATCGCTTATATAAATTCCAAACACGCACAAACACATCTATATATAAGTGAAATATATATTTTTTAATACGTGTTCTTACTATCGAAAATGTATTCAACGAATCAAAATTACTTTTGAGCTTATAATTTTATTATTTTTATTTTTTTCAAATGATGTACATAATGAAGTTTACGAAATGTAATAAAGATTTCTCTTAAGTTCTAAGCTTTTATGGTATTAGTTTTTAATCCTCATCTCCGTCTCGGCGCTTCTCAAAGAGGGCCAGGAAAATGCCATCGGTCAAATCGCTATCCGGCAAACAGTAGAGGCAATTCTTTCCAATCTTGGCGTACTCCTTGTCTCCCACATTCTGCCACTTGTTACGCAAGGCCTTCTTGCAGCTAAGCAGCTTGAAGGAAGGATTCAGCTGAAGGCAACGCTGCACCACCTGCTCATTTTCCTCCTTCCACAACGAGCAAGTGCAATAGGCGATCCGTTTCACATTGGGAAAAGCGCTCATGGCGTGCGA
The DNA here is from genome assembly GCA_018904565.1 of Drosophila tsacasi. Lineage (NCBI taxonomy): Eukaryota > Metazoa > Arthropoda > Insecta > Diptera > Drosophilidae > Drosophila > Drosophila tsacasi. Next base: position 33,336 of record JAEIHY010018697.1, read on the forward strand.
TAGGATCTTGATCTGTAGCCCAGCCAGCTTATACAGTCGCTTGTCATCTTTCTGCTCGTCGCACACGCTGATGCGGCTCTGCATTCCATTGCCAGAGCAACTGGGATCCACGAGGATGTACTCCACGTCCGGACAGCGTTCCGCAGCTACAGGGATTCAACGAATTGGTTTATATACAAATCTCATAAGGAAGATACTCACTCATGGTCAAGGCATCGCCCAGAATGGGTGTCACAATTTCGCAACCAGCCTCGTTGGTTATGTCGCACAACGCCTTGTAGCGCTCCTTGGACTGCTCCACCGCGTAAATGCGACCCTTGTTCTGCATCACGTTACATATGTGCAATGTCTTCATTCCAGGCGCTGCGCACATGTCCAACACCGTGGAGCCTGTTGGAGGAGCCAATAGCTCTGCGGCCAAGCAGGTGGCCTTGTTCTGCAGTATAAACTTCTTGGCGTGCACAAAGTCATGACCAGCCCAGTAGTGTGCCCACTTGGGATGAAAAATCAGCACACCCTCCACATGCAAATCCGTCATGAACTCATCCTCCTCCAGGGCTCTAATCGCATTGAGGAAATCTGCGTAGCTCGCATCCGCTGGCAGCTCCTTGCGCCGCCACTCCTCTCCAGCCAGGTACTCCAAGGCGTCCGGCAAACTGAGTAGATTAGTATTGATGCGCACATAGCGGGGATTGGGTTCTGTTTGGCGGATGAAAAGACAAATGAAAGCATTGTTTAAAAGTGTGTCACAGGTTGATTTATTTAAAGTAGTTTTTAGGCTAAGTTACTAATCATTTTCGAGGTGCGCATGCTCCTCCGCCTGTTGCCTTTAAGCTTACTGGAGTCTCTCAAATTTGTTTGATTTTAGGTTGGAAATATTGGAATTAAGTGGATTGATTTTGGGTTCTATAACTCCCATTTCATTGTGGTTACAAGTTACTGATCCTTCTTAATCTCAGCAGTTTCCTCCCCATGGGGATCCTCCTCAACCGGCTCTAAGGGCGGTGGAGGCTTCTCGCGGAAAGCCTTCAGCACATACATGGCCACCACTAGATTAACGACCAAAACCGCTGTGAGAACAGACCAACAGTTAACCGTGAAGACGTCCAGATGGGGAAAAGATTCCTGCAGCCAGCTGCGCACGCCATAAAAGCCCAAAAAAGGCAGGGTGAACATTAGGACACTGTAAGCCAGTAGCCATAGGAACACCTCGGCACTGGTGTCCTCCTCTTGGGGAGCGGTCTTCACCGGAGGCCCGGGCTCAAATTCCGCTGGCGGATCTGCGACAGACGGGGCAACCTCCACCTGTTGTTGTTGCTTCTTGTTCTTTTTGGCCATCACTCAGCCGGCTAATACTGCAAGTGGGTCGGTGAACCTGCCTTTCTTCTGGATCCCGGAACCGGTGATCGCCTGCTGCAACTTCTCCTGATAACTCCGCACTGTCTGCACCGGCCTGCTCTCTCCGTTGAGCTGCTTTCGCCCAAAAACCAGTTCGGTGACTAGAACCTTAGCCAAACAGGCATCTAGATTGGGATTGTCCTTCAGGAGTCCTGTCTCCTCGATGGCGTTGTCCACAGCACCGCGGTTGTCGCTGTAATGTTTCAATACCGCCTGTAAGCTGCGAACACGCTGCGTTTGGGGAGCAGAAACATGCGTTATTGAGATGTTTTACTTCTCGTTGGCTCCTAGGACTCACGGCATGCTTTTCCTCAAAAATCAGGGACTTTATGGACTTCTGTTTATCCAGTGCCGTCTTCAGAATTTTCGCCGTCGCCTTGTATTGGGTTGGAACTTTTACAGAATGGTTGAATTTACTCATTTTCGTCACGTGCGTCAGGTTTTCTGTTTATACTAGTTCGTCAGAAGAAGTGCGGATTTTCTCCGCCAATGGGTCTAGTCACACTGAAATGGCTGATAACAACGTTGCCGTACTTCCCGGTTTACATCTTTTTTTCCCGCTCTCTTCATTTTCAAAAATCATACCCCTTGGTGGGCTTCACAAACTTCAAATACATTTTTCAAAGTGAATTTTCCTCGGAAAAACGTAAAAAGACCCGTGTATTAACGCACGTTTTGGCTCAGATCGCTGATAGTGTGACCAGAGCGAATTTCTGGGCAGCTACCGGCATTCAGGCAAACTGCAAAAAGCGCGCAATTTAAAAACTTCGCGTTATTTGTATTATGAGTGTTTCAGACTGTATTTTGTATAAGATTTCCTCGATGATTAAGTCGGAATAAAAATAAAGCAGCAGGGCCAATTTTTTGCTACATATCTTAATACAGAATAATTTTAAGTACAATTACAAAAAAAATATAAATAATAATAACACAAAATTATGGCACAATCGAAACAAATTAAATTCAGGATATGTGAAAAGCAATAGAGCAATAGAGAGTATAAAAAAAATCAAATTATATGGAATTCACCTTTGTATCTGAATGAAACTTTCTTTTCTTATTTTATTAGGTTTAATATTTCTGCAAAACACCTTTTTTTATTTCGACAGATTTTTAATGATCAATTTTAAAGTGAAAGGGTATAGGAACTTCTGCTGTCCGAAAATAGTTTCCTTTCTTGTTTCTTATTTCTTTTTCTCGCTCTCGCCAACATTTGGCCCAATTAAATTCGGTATTCAAAAAAAAGGAGCTCACCCTCTCGCTCTGAGGCCAAAAATTACACAAAAAACTGAGGCGCCGGGAACAAAAAACCGGAATTGCCGAAGCCAGAGCCGAAGAGAACGGCGAGAGCACGAAAGAGCACACTAAGGGAGCACACAAAAAGTGCACACATAAAAAACATAAACAAGCCTTTTTTCAATATGTGTGCGAGAGAGCACCACCGCCACCCCATCTCGCTCACTCATCGTGCTCTCCCTGCCTCCGCCTGTTTGAAAAAACTCGCTTCGGCTGTGATTTTTTTTCAGTCGAATTTTCACCGCGCTGCCGAACGAACGGTTTATTCTTGCTCTTCTTATTGCGAGTTCCGTTTCGTTCTGCTTCTGCTTTTTGTTGCTGCCCGCGACGTAAACAACCGAAGAGCGGAGGTTGTGCGGAGATTACGCCCGCCATTCAAGCGCCACCCAGACCCCCTTGGCTCCACGTGCTAGTTGTAATTGCAATTAATCCCACTCGGTGGCCGAAAAAGCTGCTGACAAAAAAAGGGCCAAAAGCACAAGTGCAGAAAAAACAGAAACTTGCCAGAAACTCTTCTCTTGAGTGTGTGCGTGCGTTGGTGTCGGTGTGTGTATATTTTTGGCGTGCGCGGCCATTTTTTCTTGTTGCCACTCGAGAGTCTCGTTTGAAAGAGAGGCACGACCGCAAAAAAGAACGTAGAAACTACGCAAATCCCCACTAGATTCGGCAACTGATGCGCTAATTTGCGAAATATAAATCAATCGCAGGGGCGCCGAAAACAAACAAACAAACGTACAAAAATAGAGTGCCGCAAACCACAAACAACTTACCTGAGCGCGCGAGTGTGTGTGTGCGAAAGAGGCGAGCACCTACGCCTCCCCCCGCTCGTTCACCCGCAATCCGGCAGCGAACACGTGCTCTCGTATTAACGGCCAAAATATCAACAAAAGTTGGCCGATAAAGAAGGGCAACATAACAGCATCACACCAACAAAAAGATCTTCATTAAATTGGTTAGTACTTCATCAACATATGTTTTATTTATTTGCCTTATTGGACAAACACTTTAGCGCTTCCCGCGCACATCGTACGGTGGGAAATTTACTGAAAATTCGTTCGAATTCCGCTCTCTTGATTTTCTTCCCTATATAGAAATGTTTACATCCAGAAAAAATGGTTTAGTTCCGATTTGTTGTGTTGCTTAGAAAAATATGTTATTTTAAATTGTTTTACTACTTTTTTTTGCTAATTCCATTTAAAACTGTGAGTCAATTTGAAGTTTTTATTTATTATAAAGTAAAAATTTCTTGAAAAGTTTAAGAAAATAATTTTGTCGCAAGCGAATAAAATATAAACCAAATAACAAACAAAATTAAAAAACAAACTGATATCTAAATCGTAATTTAAAGTATTTTAGATACTTGATTTGAAGGCTACGTTTAAATAATTCAAAACGTATCTTATGTTTTCTTTTTTTTTTTAGAATAAGTTTAAACAAAAATTTTTCATTAATTATTAGGATTTTGCTAGAATTTTGATAGTTAAAGTCGTGCTATTTATTTATTTTGTGGTATAAGTTATTTAACCTTCTCAACATTTAAATATTAATGAGCTACTGTAGTTTTGCCTTAAAATATGCATTAATTTTACTGGGTTAAATAAGTTGGAATGCACCCTGTAAGTCACGAAACAATTTAATTTAAAATGCGTCACTCATATTGTGTAAACTAATCCCACTGTGCCTTGAATTGAATTTATTTAATGCCCGTTTGGTAATACATTTTTTTTTTTAAATAAATTTTGACTATTAACACGTCATTAAGGTAGAATAACTTCAAAAAACAATTTCGCAAAACGGACACAATTATTTGACCGTCCGCTTTGTCGCTTCTTTTTGACTTTTATTGTTCGTCCCCCATTCATTCGGTGGCGGTTTTTTTTTTTTTGTATGTTTGTGTGCCGTGTCTTTTTTTATCTTCCACTTTTTTTGTATTCATCAAATATTCGCTGCTTTTTTCGCACACATGTCGCCCCCATCTGAGCAAGAGTGAGAGGATGATAGGGAGAGAGCGGGCCGAATTGCGGTGTCCGGCGTTTGTTTATGTTGCGCTCTTGCTCGCTCTTTTGCTCTCTTTTGTTTTCAGCTGCTTGCGCTCAATTAATTTTCGTTGATTCGTTTTTTGTGGCCATGTTGCTGAGCCAGTGTGAGTGTATGGGTTTTTTTTTTGTGTATACCATTTTATTTATATGCTTTTTGGGCTTCTCTTTTTCCCCCAATTTTTTTTCGGGTCCTGACCGTTTGCGTCTTAAATAATTATTTTTTGTTGTATTTCCCATTTGCATTATTATCAGGTTGAGTGGCCGAATTTCCGGGTTTCTAGATTTGTAGTTACACGATGCTTGTTCTGTTTCGTTTTCCTTTTCTGTCTTGTTTTTAAGTATCTGTCACTTTCGCTGAAGTTGGCTCTTGTTTGGTGTTTTACTTGCGATTGTTTGCCCAGCAAACAATTGTTTGTCGCCTCGTCTCGCTCTCAATGTGCGCAACAAGCGGGTCCTTTTTTACATTACCTATTACATTTCTCATTCCCTCTATGGTTTTCCTGCTGTTCAATTGTCCAACGTCAGCAACAACAACTAAAAAACCGGTTATTTTGGCCAGGCAACAAAAACAAATCGCAGCAAAAAAAAACCGAATTTACCTCTGACGTCAACACCCACCCGACCAAAAGGTCACAATCAAAACCGCGCATTAAACTTTCGGGGATTTACATAATGGGATTGTGGCGATTTATCAGCATAAAGCAATAAAACCAAGAAATAGTTAAATGATTAATATCAAACTCTTAGTATTGATTTTAAATAGACCCAATGATAACATAAGCAATACGGTTTAAAATGATCTGAAAGCGAGTGTGTTTATGTTTTTATAGATACTAAGGAGATTTAGTGAAGATAGACCAACATATGTACATTTTTACATATGTATGTATGTACCTAAATGTATATGAAGAAATATGTCCATCACATTATTAATCAAAAGTACTTTCAATATCAAAATAAAATTGGGAATTTTTAATTGGGAATAGGAGATTTAAACATTACGTAAGCCTAACACTAAAAATAGCTAATTCCTCAAAATTGGAAAATAATACGAATTTTACTAGCGCTGTTTTTTTTATATTCGACACCTTTAATAATTTAATTTTAAATGCTCTAGTTTAAAGCAGTTCATTTTCTTTCCTTTTTAATGTACATTTTTTTTTTACACGTTTGTAGACCCCTTGGTTTTTCTTTCCACACATTAATGCGACTTCAACTTAAAAATTTTTGTTTAGCCTAATATTTCAATTTAAGCACTGTTTAAATATAACTTTGTACCTCTTGAAAATTGTCCTATTGTATAGACTATAATAAGTGGGATTCAACAAAGTACGCTTTATTATTTATTTATATTACATAATTTCTAAGTCTTTTTATTGTATTTCTTTCGTATATCATCAATAGCGTAATGGTATCTAAACATAATTACAAATGCCCTTTCTTGGCAAAATTATGGTTTTTAATTAGGCATAATATATGATATAAAATAGGATTGTTATGAAATGATTAGTAACAGAACCCATAAGATTTTCTACGATTATATAATCTCTACATTTTCTTCGATTTTCTTTAATTACCCACTACAATTGTCTGTTTAAATTTGCCCCAAATGGTTTCAAGTTAATATCATTAATATAGATTTAAATACATTGAAATGCCATACATAAGCTTTACTTATTTAAAGACAGGTTATCGTTAGATTCCTATTTATTTGCAATTAGTTCATTGTGACAGCTTGGCGGGGTATCTCTGGCCAATCACAGTACCAACTACAAGTTAAATACTAAGCTGCGCCAACAACATTGGTCCATTGGAGGCCCTGATGCACCGCCCCAAAAACTGTCGGAGATGTGTGTAGATGCAGCAGCTGCGTTTGGTTCTCGAGTTCTCGAGGTTGTTGACACGTTCCGTTGGCGCCCCTGACTTTTTTGCCAGGCCATCATCGCCGGGCTGCGGTAACCGCGATTGCGATTTTTCGGTTCTTCAAGCAGAACGAAAAACGAAGAAGAATCCATTTCGCTTTCCATCTTGTTGTCACCAACAATTTTTGGCCGCAAGCGCCTTTTTTGTTTATCTTGTGACTTTTTTCCGTTGACTTATTGTTTTTTGCCCCGGCATTGTTATTAATTCTTTTCACTTTTTGCGCCACACTCGCAACTTTTTTACTAGGTTGCCGCTGGCCGTCTCTTTTACGGCTCTGCTTGTGCTGCTGGACTTTTGTTCCAGAGCGCAGCACGTTTAATTCACAAACAATTAATTAATTCATGCACATTTATGTTAATGTGCAGAAATTAATGTACCCCGCGAGTCGGCGAAGGAAGGGAACGGCGAGGGGGAGATGTGGGGTAGCGGCGAAGGGAGCGCGAAGCGGAATCGAAAAGTAGTTTAAGCACTTGTGCCGACTAGGCACAATTTACTGAATTCAAGAATTACAATATTTCTGTACTTTCAGCACAAACCCGCGACGAGTTGTGTAAGCCCGCAGTAGTGTAGTGTCGACTTGCCGACGACGACGACGACGACGACGAGCACTGCTGTTCCATTCCCATTCCCATTTCCTTCATACCATTCCACTCGCGCTCGTCGCACCGATCGATCGGCTTAGACCCTTCGACGACCACGCCCCCAAACTGGACGCTCGCACCATCGCCTACCGTCCGCTAACTCTTGGCGGCCACCAGCCGACGCTTATGGCCGAACTGCCGACGGCGCCGAACGGCGTCCCAAGCGGCGATTACCTGCATCGCTCCATCGATCAGCTGCGATCCTTGGGTCACCTGACCACGGCCCAATTGGTCCACGAGTACAAGCCCTTCAACATCACCGAGTTCCGCCAGAATGTTGCCGAGCGGCTGGACTATTCGCTGAAAAGCGGTCTGGTGCAACATCAGCAGCAGCACTTGGTTATGGAACAGCAGCAACAACAGCAGCAACACCCCGATCCCCAACAGCAGCAGCAACAGCAACATTTGCACCACCAGCAACAGCAGCAACAGCACCACCAACAGCAAGTCAAGTCGAGCTACAGTCCACCCAACTCACCGCCCACGCCCCACGAGCAGCCAGAGCAGAAGGTGAGTCCTCTTAAACAAATCCGTACGAATCCCAACCCATCTTAGACTCTTCCAAACAGCTCCAAGAATCCAGTTAAAATTCAAATGTATCTCAACTGATTTTGTGCTTTCTTTTCAGTATGATCCGAGTAGATCGCCGGCGCGCCAACAGATGAGCAACGGCAGTGGAAGCGGTAGCAATGGCTCCTCGCCGGAGGAGGAGGGCCGACGGAGCGACGGCGACCAGACAAAGCCGTACAAGTGTGCCTCGTGCAGCAAATCCTTTGCCAACTCCTCGTACCTGTCCCAGCACACGCGGATCCATCTGGGTATCAAGCCGTACCGCTGCGAGATCTGCCAGCGCAAGTTCACGCAGCTGTCCCACCTTCAGCAACACATCCGAACGCACACTGGAGACAAACCGTACAAATGCCGGCATGCCGGCTGCCCAAAGGCCTTCTCGCAGCTCTCGAATCTGCAGTCGCACAGCCGCTGCCATCAGACGGACAAGCCGTTTAAGTGCAACTCCTGCTACAAGTGCTTTGGCGACGAGATGACCCTGTTGGAGCACATACCCAAGCACAAGGACTCCAAGCACCTAAAGACGCACATCTGTAGTTTGTGTGGCAAGTCCTATACGCAGGAGACTTATCTGCAAAAGCATTTGCAGAAGCACGCCGAAAAGGCGGAGAAGCAGCAGCATCGGCACACGGCCCAGGTGACACCTGCCCACCAGCAACATGTTCCGCCCGGCGGCATTGGCTTAAATCTGCAGCGCCAGGCGATGAACGACGTGAACGCTGCTTATTGGGCCAAGATGGGGGCGGACAGTGCGGCGGCCTCGCTGGCGGAGGCCATACAGCAACAGTTGCCGCAGGCCACCGGTCAGTCTTACGGGAACTTTGCCTCCCTGCAACAGCAACATCAACAGCAGCAACAGGAGCTGCTGCAGCAGCATCATCAGCGTTTGGCGGACACGCCCGGTCACTCGCACAGTCCACATGAGGAGGCCGCAGGCGAGGATCTTGTCCTGCGGCAGTCCACGCCACAGCATCACCTTCAGCAGCAGCAGCAACAACAGCAACATCCGGCGCAACATCCGGCGCAACACCAGCCGTCACCTGGGCCGGGATCGTCGGCTTTTACTCCACTGGCAGCCACAGTGGCACCACCGCCGCCGCCCCCTCACCTCCAACAGCATCGCGGCCCGCCGGCGGCCACTGCCGCATATCTCTATCAGCAGAATGCGGCTGCTGCAGCTGCCGCCTTTCCAACTCAGCTCATCTCGCTGCATCAGATCCGGAACTATGCCCACCAGCCAGGAGCGGCGGGCCTCATCGCTGGCGATCACCTCACCCTGGGCCTGAGTGCCGTGAGTGCGGCCAAGGAGAAGGCGCAATAGTACAGGCCGGGTCGTGGCCAAAAGAGGCAGCAACGATGACATTAGTTTAAGGCTTCCGTTTGAACTGGTTTGGATTCGAGGAAGCACTAGATTAACCCTCGAATCCAAACCAATTTAAACGATGGAAAAAACAGTAAGTTAGAAGTTAGTTAGGCGCAAATTGGCAGGATCGCATCGGAGCATTGCATTGCAGCTGGTTTCCCTGAGCCCGAGAACATTCTACATATCCAAAACCACCTTAATCTTGTATACGAATCAGCCAGAAACAAGACACAACTCTATCACTGCCTAAGACCGAAGAGGAAACCAACTGCAATGCTTTAGCTCCCTGACGCCGATTTTAAACAATATATTTTATCTAGATCAACTCAGGATTTTCTATACGATATTTATATTTCCCTATTCCTCCCTTCCCTTCTTTATATATCTCTAAGCAATGTGTAAAGTAAAACTCTGAACTATTTGAATAAGCTAAATTTGAATAGATCACAGTTTTAGAATAAGCTAGCTGCCGTACCAAGTACATAATATATATTAACTAGATTGTACATAGATGTATGTAAATGTGTGCTGTATATGTAAACGTACTTTAGATACTTTCTTATTTATCAACTAAATAGCATATTAAGGACATTTTCTACCTGTTAGGCAAGCTGAAAGTGAGCAAACGATTTGAAACTGTAAAATTCAAACCCTAATAAATTTGGAAATTATTTATAAAATACAACTAGGCATTCTTTTTCTAATTCAGCCGCAGGATTAGCATTTAAATTAACGTTACTAATATAAAATGCAGCGATCCAGAAAACTGCAACCTAATCCGCTTAGCGGCCTCAAGGAGAGCGAACTCCTTTTGTGCCAGAGATGAGGCGACATAAGAGATTTATGTTCACCCCATATAATCGGAGTATCCACAGGGAAATCGGATCGAGGCTTATCTTAGAGTCTCTTCTCACTGGCAGCTGCCTCGGTCGCTTGGCTTATAAGACGTGACACTGGCGTAGTTCTTAGGGGGGTTGGCCTCGCCAAAAAAAAGTGCTCTGTCAGATGTATGTAGGTTCCCTCGAATCAAAATGCTTGGCTGCGCTCGAATGGCGATTAATGATTGATGACTGATTGAGTCTTGAAACTTTTTCGGCCGGCCCATCGACTGGGAGATTAATGAGAATGATTCATTTTAATGGCTTGGATTGGGTCTTGAGTTCTTTTCGATGTGTTTTGCATATACACGGGTATTTTTACCTGACATAAAAAACTAGTTCAGCGTTGCTTAAAATTTCGAGACTTCTTCACTCTGCACGATTTGCAACTTGAAGTCGGTAGAGTACGATCTACTTAAGAAATTACTGAACTTGGAGAACTTTACACTGGAGGGTGTTGGAGTTACAGAGTTCTTAAGACCTTTGACGGATTAGTAACCCGATATCCAAGTTATATTCATTCTATAAGCAACTGTTTAGGGTTTATCTCAAATACCTCCAAGAATACCTCCAAACGAATTTCATAGCTAATTAATAAAACAATAAATTTAAAAATCCCACACAAAACCAGTTTAAGTTGTTAACAGGTGTTTTTGTATTCATTATTATATTTTCTCTCTTTATTCAGTTTTTTTTTTTTCGTTTGAATGGGATTATAAATAGCAGCAAATTTTGTTAAATAAATAAAAAAAAACTGCTTTTACGATCTTTTTATGCCACACATAAAAACGAAATAAAACCTCCTTAATAGTCCATAACAATGGGGATTGTTGGAAATAAATAGACACCCACAAAAGCAGTTAAGGCAGCCGACAAAGAAGTTAATAGAGACATAAACTCGCTAAAAGGATTCTTTGTTTGTCAACAAAGATAGGTGTCTTTGCAAAAACTCGGCACGATCCTTTCGCGAAAAAAAAGCAGAAAACAAAAAGGACAGGACACCCTTGAGCGAGCTACAAGGATCGTTGACAAGAAACCAAGAAATCATCAAAGTAGAATTGGCAAACACACCGCAGAGGACAAAGCCCGGGGATAAAAGGGATTTGACGATCGATAATCGATCATTTGGCAGTTGTGCAAAATGCAAAACAAAGGCTTCCACAATGCAAAAATGAGGCGAAGGGGGCAAGGAATCCTTTTTGGCACATCCCAGAACCCTTTCCCCTTTTTGGAGGGCTCTGCAACGCAATGTTTGCCAATAATTTAATTGATAAATGATTTGATTTCTGCCAGCCATCGACATCGATCATAGAGAAGCATTCAAGGCAGCGAGGCCCTGTCTACGCGCGATTAGCATATCAATACGCATTATTATAGATGCACTAATGATCATGGGATTGTTTGGTGGTTATTGTCCCCGATCTTCGGGGTGGCTCTTCTCGGTCTCCTTCACCTTTTCCCTTTCTTTCGGGTCTGTCTTGTCTTTGGGTGCTGAAATCATCACGATTGCGTTCCCGTTGGGAGAGTCTCATCAGGCTTTGTTATGCTAACTATGAGAAAAAAATGAGGACTATGTCCTGGCTGGGTCGTTGGTCCTGGGACTGTCACTTTTACTTGCAGCTTGATCGATATGATAATTAGAATGCAGTGCCCGAGGCCAGACAGGCAGCTCTTCCCTGAGAGTGGCATCTGTCCGAGGAGATCCTCGGAGAGGGCACTAAAAAAAGGGAGTGCTCTTAAGACAAATTCTGGACTACAACCTAAGACATAGCGTAATTCTGGTATTAAATATTAACGGAATAAGACTTTTATCTAAGTTAAAGCAAATTAAATAAAACCACAGTTAAACTTTGTTATAAAAAGGTGCTTAAATTAAGGAAACATTTACAAACATAAACTAAACAAGGAAACATTACATACTTTTCCAATTTAGCAAAGACTTTTATAAAAACCCTAATTTGTGCATTCAACTCCCCATTTAGTATTTCTCTCAGTGCGTTTCACTTCATTTATCAGATTTCGAAAAGGACATTATGCAAAACTACTTTCATTTGAATATTGTCCATGCCGTTTCAATGCCAAGAGATCATTTCGGTGCCTGCAGAAAGGCGTCATCAAAGGCATCAATAGATTTATGGTTTCTAAACTCCAGACCCGAAATCAAAACACACTCCCAAAGCAAAGGGGAGAGAGATAGTAGGAACCGATCATCATCAGGGGTTGCACACAAAACATCCGCCGGATCTGTTTGTACAAAAAAAAGAAAAAACCTTTCACCCTAGAGAACGACTCGATCTTCTTCGCATTGGAAAGGACTCGAATAGGGATCCTTTCTCTCGAGCAACCCGTTCCCTCGAATGGCATTTAGTCGGTTCGCCATTCAGCGATTCTTTTGGATAAACTATTTATGAAATTATTATACAATGCACACAATATGCGGATACACTCCACCGATTAGCCTGGGCTTTGAACAGATCGAAAGAGAATGGCACGAAGGTGTGTATGTTTTTCCCATAACTTCTTGTTCCTGTGGCATTTGCATTTCATCCTTTCTCAGTAGAGCTCCTTGCCAATTGTGATCCAAACGTATTGTTCGATTCTAATAAGGTGCGATATTGTGAAATTTGATGCGATTTTCGTTAGCTATTCTTATAACCATATTTGCACCCTTTGAGCTGAATGGATATTCGCACACCCAAAACCGTAGGGCACACTCTATGGCCCTTTTGTTGAGGTTTCTGTTTCTGGGCCGGGCCTGTGTTTGGATTGATTTCCCCTTTATCATTTCGATTGTTGGGTAATTGATACTTAAGCGAATATTGGCATATTGCCAAAAAAGAAGAAGGTTTGCGGGCATTTTAATTAAGCGTTTAGATTGCGAATTTGATGAGTAAATCGAAGATGATTTGAAGGCTTGAGTGCTTGATGCATATAGTGTTTGCATTTGTTTGATTTCTAGCCTTCCAAATGCGTTTTCATTTACTTTATGAATTCGGTAAGTTCTTCTACATATTCAGTTTCACTTCCTTCGAGTTTGTTTGGTAATAAACCCTTGTTTGAGATAGTATTTCATTATGAAAGATTAACATATGTTGGATGAAGGTTGAGTAATGCCACACATATGGTAGTTCCTTTCTGTCATTTTATCATCTCCATCCTAGAATAAAGAAATAGTATATGCATCTGAAAAAAAAAACAGATAAAACATATTACATTATACATATAAGGGGGTCTATGTTCTACATCAGCATCGACAGCCGAATAGATTTAGTCAAATCAGCATTTTCTCTGTTTCAACGCAAGCTAGAAATCTGAATAATACATTCTTAGAAGTTTTCACCTACATGACGAATGGGTTTACTATATCTTATGGGTGTCAAAAGAACAAACAAAAAATTAATAAAAATATTATACCTACACATTCTAAATGCTTTTAAAATTGGTATTTTGGACTTTTTAAAAAGATTTGTATAACATATTTAACTCACATTTTTGATGGTCTCACGAATCTTTTTATTACATTTCATACAAATTGTAAGTTTATTTAATGCAAAACTCAATTATACAGGTTTTTTTCGTCCTGAACAACCCATTTTGTTGTAAGCTTATCAAGTACTTAACAATGTTTACAATTACTCAAACCAAACCCCAGATTGTACCCCCTTGAAATTGTTACAGATTCCAAAATAAATCCTTGACAACCAACACGTGTTAAATGAAAAAAAAAATTGATTAAATGGCAAAAAGTAAATGTTAACTGCGTAATTGAAAGAAAGAACATTGTGAGCAGGATGTCGCCATGAAATGACGCACTAACAAACATTTAATTACCATTTTTGCACCGCCCTTTGTCGGGGAGCTGTTTTTACCGACTCTCATGACAAAAAAGTACCCAAAAAATGTGGATAAAAAGGGCTACTACAAAAAATACAATCAAAACGGAAGAAAAAAAACTTGTCACGCAGGATTTGAACATTTTTAAAATAGGGAAGAAAAAAGACGCGGCAAAAAAGCTGAGCTCGGTGCAATTATAAACGACTTTTTTCGGTAGTCAAGCATAAAAAATTAGGGACCAAAAATACAAAATGAAAAAAATGGGTTAAAAAACTGCAGAGCCCAATAATGAGGGCTGCAAGGATGAGCTCACAGTCCGGGTTTTTTTCTCGTTGGGAGGACATAAAAAATCACCCAAAAAAGTATGCAACGGGCGGCATTTGGTTACCTAATTTGAATATTTGGCGCTGGAAATTTTCTCACGATTTTTTTTTGTAGGCTACCCACAGCCCAACACACACACACTCTATGGGCTCACGGGGCTCAGGGTGACGATCAAGGATAATGAAAGGACTCGAGCACAAAGACGGCAGACGGGCCTAGGAAGACAAGGAGTAAAAAAATCCGGATTTTTTACCTCATTTCCATGCGGAAGCGTTTCCTTGCGCGAACCGCCAAGGGCGAGAGGACAAAAGGATGCCTTAATTTATGCACAACACGTTCGCGGATCGGACGCCCAAAAGGGTTGCGCGAACCCGAGAGCTATGTTCGTTCCCGGGACACCGTCTTCCATTTGCATACGTGATCAAGGCAAAAGGGTGCGTCGCCAGCAGGACAGGGTCAAACATCATTTTTCATTTATCCTCCGTAAAAAAAACGCGGTCTGAACGAAAAAAACGATTGCTCTTTGAAATAGAAAAATACAAATTATTTAAATTACGTTTTTTTGGGAAATTTCTTTTAATGCGAAGGACCAAGGCGTGTTGTGTCCTGTGAGCTACAATTCGTCAGCTTTGCTAAGACTCTCGTCTGGGTCACTCTGCTAGGTAAGAAACCCAAGATTCCTACTGCAGGAAGTAAAGTCCTCTCCCGTGGATGGATCTCTTCTCCTTGGTTTATTTGTTGATCTATTTTGCATATTTACGCATTGTATGATCTATTTTGCATATTTTAGCATTGTCTCTGTCGATTTGAAACGCCTTTGGCAGAATTCTAAATCAATATTTGCTCATTAGTCACAAGTAATAATTTAAATTATTATAATTTGAATACTCTCTTAAGGGCTAAAAGGTAAAATGAGCCACAGCAGCTGTTTAAACTGAAAAGGAATCAATAATGAAAAGAGAATACTATCAGTTA
Organism: Drosophila tsacasi; assembly: GCA_018904565.1. NCBI lineage: Eukaryota > Metazoa > Arthropoda > Insecta > Diptera > Drosophilidae > Drosophila > Drosophila tsacasi. The sequence continues at coordinate 48,577 of JAEIHY010018697.1, forward strand.
TTATTTAAAAAAAATCGTTAACTTTACTTATAGATTTCCATATTCATTTCTTCACTCACCTTCTCCGCAACACCTTATTATTAATAGCTTAATGCCCGATAAAAGTGTTTTTGTTATAAAAACACCTTAGTTTAAGATTAAAATCGAATAACCAAAACGAAATGAACTAAGCCCCGAAATATGCCAAGCTGTGCACAGAAAATTAATCAAATTATACCCTATCAGGAGATAAGCGAAATAATATCCATCAAATTCTATAATTTATATACGTTGAACGTAAAATTATGCAAAATATATTCCGTTGCTGAAATAGAAATTTTGCAAGACCCAGGCAACTTTTTTGTTAGCTTTGTTTTGCGAAAAAAATTAATTAAGTTACTTAATTACAGGTACAAGAGATGGGCAAAGATCGATTCCCCCTTCACCTCAGCATCTGCAAACAGGTTGACTTGTGCCAAAACACTTTTATACCTGTGGGCCATTAGTGGGAGTTGAATTTGGCGATCATATTCGCAGTATTCGCCGATGGTCGTACCTCGGGAAAAGCACTTTAAAATAAATACAACCTCAAGCAGTTTATTTCACAGGGTATTATCCAAACCACAACTTAGATTTTTTGGCAAGTAAAATTTTTGGTAGAAGCGACATAATGATTGATCGTGTGCCAATTGTTGACGAAGACAAAAAATAAAAACGTAAAGCGTAAAGTGGAAGAGAGGAGCCGAGCATTAAAACATTTTGTTGTTTATTTTTATTGTGATTACCTTTGTTCTCAGCCAAATGAATTAAATTTGTATTTACCTTCTGAATTTGTTGTTGCTGTATGTACGCCGATTAAGTGAAGATTTGACTGTTAGTCAAACCGGTTGGCACCCGCGATTGCCTTCTGAATTTGTAAGTCTTTTTTCAAAATCGGGAATAAGATATCTTTAGAGTGACATGCTCAACCAGAACCATTATTACTTTAATGTCGTCAAATACAAATTTGACATAAATTTTTTGAAAAAAAAACTTTCCTTTGGTTAGAAAAGGTTGTATGATCTTATGTAGCTTTCCAACTCCTTAAACATTTAAACTTAAGGATGCATAAACATATAGAAAATTTTTTTAAATTTATTTTTAGGGAATCTATTTTAGTTATTGGAATGCGGTTTTTTTAAGGAAAAGAATAGACTTTTAAGTTTTTTTAAATGATCATATATGTAAATGCATTTTTTAATTTAGGTCAATTAAAATCATCAGAAATAAAAAAAAAACATGAAGATTATTTAAATGGATACTATAATCTAGTCTTTGTCATAGCCGGTTTTGAAAATATAGATTTTTGACAAAATGGCGGCAGTATGAACTTAAAGTTGCGATTTTCAAGAAAAAAAAAATCAACCTCATTTTCCAAATAAAAAAAATCGAAAAGTCTAAACAAAAAAATCCTATGATAAAGACTAGATAATTATGTATAGAATAACGACTGAAAATTTCAGGTCAATCGAGATATGTATTTCTGGTACCGATTTGGAATATAGTTTTGAGAAAAACGTGTTTGAAAATTTGTCAATGGCTTGACGCTTATGGAACGTAGGCATGCATTTTCAACTATAACTTCGCAATTTTTTCGAAGTTTAACTTGAGACTTGGACCAAACAATCTTAAGTTATTAAACTTTAAGAACAAATAAAAAAAATTCTAGGTGTATATGCTCCCTTAATCTGCGACCGAACTTCACCCCGCTTTAAATTTATGAAATATTGAAAAGACAACAACACTGGTGTAGGTGTGTGTTTGTAACGAGGTGAAAGCATTCTAATTTATTGGCTAAATGTAGAAAATTTAAAACAAGAAAAGAAGCTAATTTCGGCACTCAGTTTGCAAATGGATCAGAAGTTTGCAACGCAGTGAAGGATACATCCTATAAACTTTAGAGTCTAAAGTATATATATTCTTGATCAGCCTCAACAGCCAAGTTGATCTATAGATCTATCCGTTTCTACGAGTTTTATATCTATAAATATTTTGTATTGTATGTTGGTAATTTTGTAGATGCCCCGCATTTTTCAAATTAGAACGGCGAAAAAAGTCTTCAGTGGCGAAGCAGTGTAACCGTATGCGATTATTATTTTCGCCGCAAATGGTATTTCCTTATCCGATTGGCCATGAGCGATCAGCGTTGCCAGACGCATAATTGGGGGAAAGCGGTCGACTAATCGATTATAGAATCGATTTCATTTTCAACTCTACCAATGATGTTTTTAAATGATTTAGGACAGCCTTTAATATTGGAGCCAGGAAAGAAATATGGCCCCTTCGAGCAGGTGCGGATTTAACTATCCATTTACCGCTTTAAATTACATGTCTTTCAACTCTCTCAGCACCGTGGAGCACTGTTATTGTCGTCTGCCGCCTTTAAAGATCATGTTGTTCCAGAGGAATGGTCAAAAGTCGTCATTGGGTCGGAGGCGGACCTACGCCGGCTGAGTCTGCATATTTTTCAAGCCTCCCAATTGGCGAAATGCACTTCGAAAGCATTAAGCCCCAATAAACCAACGCAAATAGAGCACGGTGAAACCAAGATCACAGTCACGTTGATACCAGCGGGCAAAAGCAAAGATGACTCGGAAACGCACTTGTACTACGTCGAAAGTTGGTTTTTTGTCTGGGATCGGATCCAACACACTAATAGAGTCCTCTTTCCAGATGGCTACACAAGAGCTCTCATTGTTGACCGCCTGCCCGGCTTCTTGGACTTCCTGCCAAAAGCCAATTTATCCTTTCATCTGGGCCTTAGCCAGGGAATCCATGTTATGTACATTGATGAAGGTCTCCTGGATGGAACGCTTTTAAATGAGGATCTTTACGCTCTCGCTCACCTGATAAGACCGAAGCACATCTATGGACTGAGACAGAAGGAGTTGCCCAAGTGGCTGCTAGATCTCCGCCTGCAGAAAGATCTCTACAATCCGAAATAATTAAAGTCGATGGTTTTGTAGAAAATTATGCATTTAAAACGAAAGACCTGGTTACAGTCAAATAAAATCTAACTAAGACCCCGAACTCTTTTTCCCAGCCCCAATCACTATCCCTTCGTCGCCTTGGCCTTGCTTTTCACCTTCTTCACGCGCTTCAGGCCATCCATTTTGCTCTTCATGAACTGCGAGTACATGCCCATCATAGTGGGCACATCCTCCTGGCGGACGACGGTGGAAATCTGCCGGAAGAAGCATTGGTATATAGTAATGGTATTTCAAGGTGCAGCCCGGGTGCAATTACCTTCTGCGACTTGGACTGGGCTCGTATTAGGCACATGTAGGTAGCTGGCTTGGGCAATGGCGGTCTGCCGGCTCTGGGCACTGGCTTGTCGTTACCATCATCTAAAAACACATAATTATTATTGTTGTTTTCCGCTGACACGATGCCTCTTAGGGGAGCTCTACTCACAGCGCTTGAATGTTAACGTGAACGAGGAGTCCTTCTTCGCCGCATTGGCGATCTTCTCCAGGCGCAGGATGAACTGCAATAAGAAAAGGTTAATTTGCTATCTAAAGCAATTGTTTTCCTTTATTTACGTTGGAATTGTCCAGCAAAACCATTTCGTGGCAAATAAAAAAGACGAGAGAATTGAGCAAAGTGACACTGACAGTTACGGCTGGATTTTTTAGGACATTTTCCGATGGGGCAACCAGGGCTGCCAATACCTTTACATTTCTCATAAAAAAACAAAGCGAAACTAATTTGTGGAATATATTACAAAAACAAAGGTCAACGTATAATACAAGATCAAGGTGTTTTTTTTTAAATAATACGTCCCATGGCAACCGATTCCTGTTAGACAAAACCCCTTTGTTTTCCATATCGATAACATAATCGCATTCGAATCGAGTTGGCAGCTCCACCAAATGATTGGTTGAGAAAGCACCAGCAAGGAAAAAGGCGAGAAAAAATCGTAAAACTACGAAAACCTACAAGTGCGGGGCAACCGAGGAAGCTGTTGCACACACGCCGGACATAATCCGCTCTCCGAACACTCGCGCCCGCGTCCGCCGCCACCACGAGAGCAGCGCCCAGCAGCAGCAGCCCGAAATCGGCAGCAGCGGTGGTGCAAGCGAAGAGGAAAAATTCCAGCCGCTCGAAATCCGCGCCAGCCAAAGGAAGCGCCGCCCACGCCGTCATCAGCACTAGCGTTTGAATTAGCCCCACTCGGCCCCCGGCTCGCAACCACATCAATCCAGTGCTCGTCGAAGCTTCAGTCAGCGCCACAAACTCTGCACCATGGTGAGGAATTTGCATTGCTTCAAGCCGGTCGCCCCGGTGATCAGCCCAGCCCGAAAACAACCTATTATGGTGGCTGGGAGAGCGTTCCTGGCGGTGGAATGCAAAGCCCCCGCCAGCAAGCTTTGAGTGTTCCAGCGTAACACACTCACAAGCCAGCACTGAACTTTGACCGAAACGAATCGCTCACTCATACGCACTTTTCCCCCTCCCTCTTCCCCTTGTAGGATGTGTTCCTTATGATCAGGCGGCAGAAGACCACCATATTCACGGACGCCAAGGAGAACACAACGGTGGCCGAACTGAAGCGAATGATTGAAGGTGAGTGCGGTGAGCCGGCGGTCAGCCAGCCAGTGGCTGAGTGTGCGTGATCCCCTATTTATAGATTGGCAATATTGGGTAATTCCATGATTGGCTTACTCCCGCAGGCATACTGAAGGTACAGCCCGTGGATCAGCGGTTATACAATCAGGACAACGATGTAATGGAGGACGACAGCACGTTGCAGGACTACGGCGTGACGGTGTCCACGGCCAAGGCGCAGTCTCCGGCGCAGCTGGGCTTGACATTCAGGTGAGCGAGCAGTTGTTGTCGCTGCTATTCTGAGACTAGCTGATAAGCAGCTAGAGCTGCGCGGGTTATCTAGCGGACGCAGCTCACAGCCAGCACGTGTCCCGCTCAATGGGTTGCAGGCAGATGGTACCTGGGCACACGATCCTAATGACCTTTCCTTTGCCTTGCAGAACCGAAGTGGGCGACTTTGAGACTCTGGACATGTCACCATACTCGGCACCACCAGACTTACCTGAAGTGATGAAAAACCAAGAGGCCTCGAACGGACAGGAGCAAGTTGCATAAAAGTGTGCAGTCAGAGTCAGACAGTCAATCACCCCTTCGAAAACAATAAACACCAGCAACCACATCATCAAAAGCAGCAGCAGCAGAAGCAGCCGCATCAACTAAGCCACAAGAAGTGTGTGGCAAACTAAATCCGCAAAATATCCAGAGACTCAATCCTAATGTCGCTCGCTTTTGTCCCCCGCAAACGAAAAATTAACGAAATTAATGAGATGCCGAACAGAAGGGCCGCGCACTCGATTCCCTTGAACTGGGGGTTGCGATATTCACAGTCCGCCTGCCTGGTCAGAACGCAAAACAGCAACCTCTGCAGCCGCAATAGCTAAATATGCATTTTTTCGTTGTTTATAGCAAGGAACAATTCACTATGATTCTAACACAACAACAAATTGTACTTTGGAATGGGATCTATAATATTCGGCTTTAACTTTACCCCCACTCTTGTTTGTTTCTTTTTTATGGAATTTATACGAATTTGTTGAAAAATACAGTCATAAAAACAAAATAATGTGCGAAATATGCCGCATCGTGCAAATATTTCAATCCCCGACACCCCGAACCCCATGCCCACTACCGGATTCCCCATCATCCCCCCGGCACGATCCTTCGTAAGCAGAGTGAAATACGATGAATATTTAATGAATATTGGGATCTAATTATATTATAATTTATAATCAAATCATTATTTTTGTAATAATAAGATTTAATTATTATTAAAAACAAACAAAGAAACCCCCCGCCATCAAGCTAATCACTCTCGTCCAGATCCGCGGTCATGGCTGCCACCTCTGCGTCGTTGGCGTCACTGCCGCCTCCCTCGTCGTCGTCCTCAGCCGTTGAGCCATCAATAAACGAGGCGTTGCCGCTCTGCTGCAGCTCCTGGTGCTCGAGGTACTCCTGCAGCCGGTCCTGGAAAAAGTTTATGAACGTCTGCTTCTGCTGCGCCGTGGCCGGAAAGTAGTGGCCGCCACTGTGCTCCAGAACCTCGACGTTCTTGAACTGAGCGGCCAGCGATTCGCTCATCTGCTTGGGTATAATATCATCCGTCTGGCCGTAGATGTGGAGCGTGGGTATGCTGATGGGTTCTTCGTAGGCGCTCATGTGCACCAAACTGCCGGAGAGGAAGCCCGAGGCGAGCACAGCGAACTCGGGTCGGATGGAGGTTACTATGGGGGACAGGACAGTAGGATGAGGCTCTTAGTTTTTACAGTTTCTACTCTTAATCTCCACTTACACTTCTTTTTGGCCAGTCCGCATATCAGACCCACGAAGCAGGCACCTTGCGAGAAACCCAACAGTCCCTGAAACGGGCCCTGCGTCCGCCACGCCTCCTCCACGCATCGCAGGCTCTCCTGGAAGCCGAAAGCCGGGCCACCCCGGTTGGTGCCCTTGAAGGTTCCATCGTCCTTGTTGGCCCACCAGCTGCGCTGCTCCGGCACGGGCTCTGCCGCCGATTCCAGTGCTGCGGCAACGTGAGGCGCGGAAATGAAGACGAACTCGGCGTATTTTGAGGCAAACTTGCGGAAGGAGCCGAGCTTGTTTTTGAAGGCATCTCCGTTCTGCCGATAGCCATGCAGGCAGAGCACGCGCACCTTTTCGGTAATTTCCAGCTTCGTTTGCTGCTTGCTTCCGCCGGCACTACTCGAGCCAGAAGCCTCGGTCGCTGCATCGTTGTTGGTCATGTTTAGCGGCGGGTTTTATCTCAGGTTTTATCTATTAAAAATATTAAAAACAAAAAGAGAGGGTGCCGAAGTGTGACCGGCCGTTGAAATAAACAGAGTAAAAAAAAAATACCAAAATGTAGCGCGACTTGTATGCCGCCTAATCAGTGATAACACATTGAAATGAAACTTGGTTTGCCAAATAAAAATTCAAATATTTTTGTGTATTATGAAACTATGGAATCGGCTTCTTCCTTTTTTTTTTATTATTATTTTAGCTTTCTTAAAAAATACCCAAGTGTATTTACAGGTTGGCAGCGCCATTATAAATAAACGCACCAGGTGGCAACTCTCAGCCAGAAAAGCCGCATTTTTTACGTAAAACTTATTTTTGGTAAATGCAACAAGTTTTCCTAGCTTTTCCCTTCGACAACACCTGCTATCGGACCAGTTACATTAACGGAGCAGCAGGAGCGCAAGCCATAGAATGATCTTCACGACAACGCTTCTGTCCGCACGCGGCAGCCTCTTCGGTTCGCTGATGAGCAAAGTCAGGCAAGTTGTAGCCAAGGAGCAGGCCTCCGGCATTGCTCCTCCTCAACCCAATGACACCGACAACAGACCACTCACACCCAACAGGCCTTTGGCAGCCGCCGGCATCAGCCACAGTCCGGCGGTGCAGTCGAAAACGCTGGAGGAGCAGGTGGGCCTGCCGCCGAGGCCCAAGAAGCCGCTTACCCCCTACTTTCGCTTCATGCGCGAGCAGCGTCCGAAACTGGTGGCCGCCAATCCAAAGATCTCCACCATCGAGGTAGTGCGCCAGCTGTCCAAGAGCTGGTCGGATGCGGATGCCAAGCTAAAGGAACGCCTGCAGGCCGAGTACAAGAAGGACCAGGAGATCTACGTTGAACAGCGAACCAGGTACGATGCCACATTAACGGACGATCAGCGGGCGGAGATCAAGCAGCTCAAGCAGGACCTTGTCGATGCCAAGGAGCGCCGGCAACTGCGCAAGCGAGTCAAGGAACTGGGTCGCCCCAAGAAGCCCGCCTCCGCTTTCCTGCGCTTCATTGCCAGCGAGCGCACTAATACTCCGCAGGGCCCCAAGCAGACATACCGCGAGTGGCACCAGAAGACGACGGCCAAGTGGACGCGTTTCACGGACTCTGAGAAGGAGTCCTACATGCTGGAGTCTCGCAAGGAGTTGGAGATCTACAGGTGCGTGGGGATTTTTTTGTATTGGCTGCCTAAAAGGGAAATAGTTCATACTTGAGATAAAAAAGGAACCTAGAGAGCATGGCTCATGACATTTTTCAAGAATAACCACAAGAAGCCTTTAGCTTCACTTTGACAAGTTTAATTCAAAGACAATTCAATAACTCTCCGCCGTGAACTTTTTCCTGTTTCACTTATTTTTTGTTTGTTTTAACTTCTCCTTAACATTTTTAACCAATTTTAATATTTTCCTTGCAGAAAAGCCATTTCCGTATGGGAGGAGAAGATGATTCGCCTGGGCCACATCGATGTTGTGCGTCATGGCAATCTAATCGACCCGCCAGAGCCCAAGAGCCGCAAATCGCACGTTGCCAAAGAAAAATAGGGCTATGTAGCTGCTTGGCCCCAGCCCGCCGCCATCACATACATATAATTCATTCTTCATTTGTTTTTTCCGTTTCCCTCGCTCTCATCGCAAATTTGTTAAGGTTAGGCATTATAGAATAAATGCTCGCCCGCTTAAGTACAACTTATATTTCTCTGTTCCTGCTGCTAAGATTACCCAGAGTAAATTTAGTCACTTTCTGGACTATGTAAATAGCTTCAGCCTTAAATATAAAGACAGTTTTCAATTTAAACAAAACCATGTGCATATTTTAAACTGATTTTTTTCTGTAAAACCTTAAACTAACCTAATTTATAGTAAAATAGTACTATTCCTGCCCTTTGCCAACACGCTGCGTATGGAGCAGGCACGTGGCTTTAGCAGTTTCGAAGCTTCTAAGCGAGCTGGCCAAAAAACGGGGTCTTCTTTGGACAAACACGTGTTCGAGTCTTACGGGGTTAATATCACACTTGATTTCTAGTTGATTTAACACGGTAATCGACACAGTTTTAATCTCTCTGCGTAGATCACGGTAAACAAATATGCGTTAAATTTGTCACCTCAAATGCGCAGATTATTCAGGTTATAATATATATATAATTGGTACAGTCAGCCTTCGATTGAAACTACAGTGGGGGTTAAGCCACGGAGGGAACACAACCGCTCGCCTCTCGCTTCAGTTTCCAAATGAACGAACCGCTCCGGATTATGGCTGGTCCGGTCTGGCCTGGCTGGAATGATATTTCCGCTGCTTTGGTCAGAGCTCTCGCTCTCTTTTATTGCTGACTTCGGGGAATTCGGCGATAACCGTTCGAGTGTTTAATCAGGGACGGAGTATGGTCATAGAACCCCTCTTTTGGAGGAGCATTTAGGGTATAGTAGGTTGCCGCGATAAGAATTTTTAAGCGAAGAACTATTTTTCTTAAAAGTTTTTTTGAATATACAAAAAATATATTGATAACTTAACTTTTTTATAAGAAAAATATAACGAATTTTGAGGTTTTTATATGAACACAATATACAGTTTGTACAAATAGATTAATATTATTATTTTATATAAATTTTCACATAATCGCAACACAGCATTTCTATTGTTAACTCATTTATCTTACTCCGCACCTGTATTTTCCAGGCAAGGTGTTCCGCTTTCCAGTTTCTCTTCTTGCAGCTTAGCTGAATTTTGAAACAGTTTCGGCTCTCCGGAGAACGCTCAAGGTATATCAGGTAGCCAGAAGGAGAGGAGAGCCAAGCTGCCGAAAAAGAGAGGCTCTGCTTCCAGTAAACCCCTCATGCAGCTCAACAGGTAGAGGCATCACATCTAGTATATCTGTACATATGTTTTGAGATTTCCATAGTTTTAGTTATGCCGCCTGGGCTGGGTTTTCTGATCTAAACTAATGAAAATGTTTTCACCTAATTTTCGGGGCAGCAATAGAGTTGTGCGCCAAACTTTATTGGCCTGGCATTGGTCCGAGCACTTTGAAACGCCAACGACCGCCACATTCTTGGGCAAGAATCCGAGTTACCTCCGTGCTGCTGGCCAAAACACCACGTTCGGGCCGCCAGCAGCGGAATTGCGCAAGCCATTTCGGCGCAACCTTGGGCTACTGCTAGCAACTTGCTACTCCGAAATCCGAAAACCAACCACTGCACACGCACACGAGTATATGTTTTTCTTGCAATAGAAACAAACATCGAAAACAAAACGAATGAATTCCAAACACAACTCCTAATACGCCTCTTAGTCTGGCCAATAAAATGTGCACAAAATTCGGCAATTCGAATGACAAAAATGCATTTAGACGGTAAATAGAGGCAGCTGGGATACTGCTTGGGCACGATGAAGGCCTATAGAGTTAGCGTTTCCCAGGTTTCTGATTTAGCTCCTAGCTGCAGGGCGACCACAATTTTAATGGCTAATAGACTGAACCCGAATATATTGAAACATATATTATATATAAAAATAGCTGTTTTATGAACACTCAGTTTAATTTTTTTTAAATAAGAAATATATACCTATATATAAACATTTGTGTTTTCTTCTGAAAAATAGGATTTTATTTATCCATTACACAGGTCTGCATGGTCTTTTTTGGAAAACGAGATATCATTTCTAAAGTACAGACCTGTGTTATTTTACAACCCTGTAAAATTATTCAAAAATCATATTTTAAAACTTGTTTAGAGACTTTTCTATACAAACATCTAGTCAATCCCATCTTGGATTGATTTAAATATTAAATATATTCCACAAGAAAATCTACTCCCAATACAATTTAATCTTAAATAAGTTTCCTAGTTTGGAGGCCATTTAGAAGGGCCACAAACCTTAAATTCAGTTCCAAATCTAAGATATGTTGGTCTCCGTGTAGTTGTGCACCCGTAAGATTCTCCAATCCAAGGGGAGGCAGCCAGGTGGAACCATTTATTAAGTGGTACATGTACACCCGAGCGTGTATTGTCTCTAGTTGCTGTCTAATACTTGTTTTATTTTCTGTCTTCGGGTTCGCCGCCGCCGCCGCTGCTCAGTTGAGCCCAATTTCAATGCACTCGACTCGGACCTCCTCCTCCTCCTTCTTCTCCTCCTCTTCCTTCTCCTGCCCCGCTGCTCAGCTAAGCGGCTGCGAGTGGAGGCCAACTGCTTTTCGGCGGCGTTGCGCCACAGAAGTTGAAATTTCGGTTCATATTTTCAGTTACGTATGTATTTATTCAACAAATTTGGTTCTTTTTGCAAGAGTCGTAAGGGGTTGTACGAAAAAGAGATGATACATTACACATACTGGATATTTTTCGATCTTGCCGGACGCGACGACATAAACCTAACACTTAGCTGCTAGACGAATATTTACATATATAGTATGGTATAGGTAAAGATAATACAAATACGATTGCGAATACAAATACGATGCACAAGCGCAGAGTTCTCGACAATAATTTAATGTGGGAAATGTGGATGCGAAACAGGAAACGAAAGGATTCAATTCGAATGCGAACGGGGAGAACTCTTCAGCTGCAGTGTGTGATGTGAGTGGATAAAATACAGAGGTTGCTTCAGGGATTCCTTCCATTCCATTCAACCGGATCCGGGTCCGGTTGATAACAGTGATTTGTCTAAAATCGCTACAAAGTCTCACCGAAATTACCTAACTGCTCGACCGTACAATTAGCTATAAAAAACAAAACAAAGTACACAAGAATCACGACGAAGCACAAGTTAAAGCCGTTGCAGGTGAAGCCTTTAGCTAGCCACGCTGCTTACTGCTTCCGCTGCCGTTGCCACTGCTGCCGCTGTTGTTGCTGCTGCTGTTGCTGTTGCTGTGACTTTCCTCCGACGGCGGACGCACCCAACCGCCGTAGCGACGCTCCATTTCACGCGCCACCGCCAGGCAGAGATGATCTTGGCCGGGATTGGCCACCACCTGAATACCCATGGGCAGGTTGCGCCTGTCCAGGCCGATCATGCAGTTGGTCACCGGCAGACCCAGCGTATTGAAGATGGCCATGTACATGGGCTCGAGGAGCTTATGGTAGATCTGGTAGTGCTGGTGCGCCGTGTTGGGGAAGGTCGGGTAGAGGAAGACGCCGTCGTTGCCCAGCATTTCCTTGAATTCAGTCTTGAGCGCCTCGATTATGCTGGCCAGGTGCTTGTGGCGCGAGTTCGGTATGATCTTCATGAAGTTCTGCAGGTGGCCAAAGATCACCGACGGCAGGATGCTGTCCGAGCATCCAAAGAAGTACTTGACCGTCTCCTTGCACACGGTCTTCGGCTGCTCGCCCTCCTCCGTCTTGTGGTAGATGGTCTCGATGTTCTTCATGGTCAGCATCGCCGACAGGGAAATGTCCAGTGACCACTTCATCTTGCGGATGTTTACCCGCTTGGCGTTGAAGTCGCTTGCCACCCGATTGATGGCCGCGTGCAGATCCCTGCTGAGCGGCCTCATCATCCCCGATGGACCGTCGTTGTCCATGAAAAAGAACCGGATGCCATTAACACTGATCGCTCTGTCCAGCGTCAGCTTGGGTCCCGTGGGATCACTCATGCACTTGAGCAGCAACGGCAAATCCTTGGCGTAGCGCGTCATCGGTGCGATGGTGAAGAAGTCCCCCCACTTCGGGAAGTCACTCGTCGGATGGTGGCCCCGGAAGGAGACTGCGTACGGCGTGGGCTTGTGGCCCCAAATTCCGCTGAACATGGCGGGCAGACGGGAGGAGCCGCCAATGTCCGAAGTCAGGCCCAGAAGCGAAGCACCGCTGGCCAGAAGTGCCGCCTCTCCGCCGGACGATCCTCCGGGCGTACGCTTCAGGTCATAAGGATTCTTCGTCTGGCCCGTCACATTGTTGTACGTCTCCCAGAGCAGGCACAGCTCCGGAGTGTTGGATACCAGCAGAATGATGCCGCCACTGCGTTTGATTTGCTCCACCACCGGTGCATCCGACTTGGCTATTTGCGGTGTCTTGAAGACGCGACCCGCCTGGTTGGTCATCCCCTTGACGGCGATGCTCTCCTTGACGGTGACCGGGATGCCCAGCAGGGGAGTGTGCTCCTCCATGGACTCTACACTGTTGATGCCCATGGCTATCACGTTGTCAATTTCCCGGGCCTCCTCCAGAGCTTCCTCGAAGCGATCCTGAACAATGGCGTTTATCAGGGGATTTACCTACGGGGATAGCAAGAAAAAGATGAGTTAGTTTAGTTACGTTTGTATTTTTGTTGCATATTAATTAAGTACACTCACTAAAGAGATAATATATTGACAGGTGTAAGTCTCTGATCTTCCAGTAAAGTTCAAAGATTTTTGAATATATATCTGTGTGCCAGTTACTTTACTTTTTTATTTTGGATAAATTACAATTTATAATATTTTCATACTTTAGTTAAGGGTCTTTTCTAATTTTTTTATTGAAACTCACCTGTCGACATCGTTCGATGTACGCTTCCACGACTTCTTCGCTTTTAATCTGCAAATGGAAAGCCATCAAGAATGTTTTGATTATTTCCGCAATTTTCACGACATTCCGGCCAGAGCTCACATTCCACCCCGATTCCCAGGGCCCAGGCAAGCAATTCTCGTCTATTGAGACGCGGGACAGTGCCAGTGCCACAGAGGCAATTTATGTTAAATTAAAATCAATAAAAAGACAAAGCCAACAGCGGTCAGCTTGCATTCATGACGCGTGCACTTTTTCGATCAGTGATCGGCGATCAACGATCAGCGGTCACTTGTCGTATGAGTAATGAACATATATATGTGGGGGGGTAAAGAATAAACTATTTAGAGTTCAGGGGAAAATAAAGAAGCATTCCTAAAGTCAAGAATAAATGGGAGGAGGGTCAGGGTAATCTTCAATCTTGATTCAATGGGGATATATCAATCAAGTGCATTTTGTTGGATTTCCGCATTAAAGCAGGAACTATTCAGTATTAATGAAAGAAAAGGTATTTATCTAATATATTTAACAATTAATTTATAGAAAATAAACCGCTTGAGGCATTCATGTAGAATTTGTGGCTGATAATAAAGAAATAATTTAAATAACTGGTCAAAGTATGAATCAAGCTGATTAATGAGGCACAAATCGAGTCACCTATTAATGAATAAAAGTAAGAAAATAAAACCAAAAGATTTTCTTTTTAAAATTGTATATACGCAATTAAAATAGGAAGCAAATGCGATAAACAAGCCCCACAATAGCTAATCCATAGAGCCAATCACGTAAACCATTAAATTTCCCCCACAAGCGGAGAATGCCTCTAAAGAATCCCTTTTTTTGAATTATATATATTAATAATACAAAGAAAGCTTTCTTAAATGGATGATTTATCATAATAATAAGCCCATCAATAGATCAAAGCACGTATTTCTCGATCACTTTGATCCATTCTGAGTCAGATTTCTGAGAACTGAACGGAACTCATCAATAAATATTAAATGCAGTGTTAGAATTAGCTCTCTCGTAAGCAGAAGCTGATATTATAATTAATCACATTCCCACCACTCACAGCGGCGATAATGGAGAGATCTAATTAGTTAATTGATGGTGGGAACCACATATCAATCAAACAAGTCGAGAGCTGAGCATTCCGGCCTTAGCTAAGCTATCAATCAATAAAAATTCATGGCTTATCCATTTTTTTTCGTAACCAATTCATACCACAAAAGCTGCAGTCTAACCTCTGAACTTGATCTCTCCCAAGATCTCCCAGTTAATACGGGTAATCCGAGGCAGAAGGCCTTCAATGCAGCTCGAATTGAGACACAAATTGCCTTACTTTGCCTTTAAGCGCAGGCGAATGCAACTCACAAATGATGCACCAGCTCGTATGTTATGTACATATGTATGTATAATTAAAATTAAGGCTACTTGACTTTTTCAATGACTTCCAGTGTAATAATAAATCAGAGGCAGGCGGAGAACAGGTAAACACAGTGTAAGGCAACATGCAACAAGGGTTTCGCGGGGGCAGAAGGGTTCAGAGCGAAATCAGCGACCGAAAAGCTTGCGACTTGGTACCCCGATACCGATACCATCCCAGCAACGATCGATGTTTGCCAAGTGGAAAAGATCTTGGCAAGTGTGTGTGAGTTTGGATGTTGTGGCACCACTATATGGCATAAAGAAATCGCGACACACAGACACAGTTTCGCCGATGCTACTATGTATGTCCACATATATCTATACTATATGCTTGGATGATGTGCGGTGTATGGTGTATGCTGAAGTACGTGCTAAAAAGACTCGGGGGCTCTCAAAGCAAAAGCAAAACAAACCGACAAAAACGAAAATGAAAACGAAACACGAATTGTGCGATTCAAGTACGAACAAATTGCAAGTGAGCAGCAGCCAGAGTTTACTCTTCTAGTACCTAGTGCCGCGGTCTTTGAACCTCCCAGCTGCCCACTCTGAGACAAAGACTTAATAAATCCAATTTAGAGACTGCGGTGGACAGGACCAATTAGCTAGCCCAGCGATGCCACTTTCTTGAGCGCACAACCAGTGATTATCTTTTAATATCCCCGCAGATATCGAGTATACACACTGGTTCTGATATAATACCAATTACAAAATCATTACGCTTAGGTAAGCTTAGCTTGGCTTGGCTCGAAGTGAGGCAACGCTGCTTAACCTATGACAATGAAATAAAGCCAGCAATTAAGCTGGAAAAAAACTTATAAAAAGGCGTAATTAAAATAATAATATTTAGCAGTCATACGCACCATACATGACGCTTGCCGAAAGAAGACAAAAGCCGTAAAAAGGCCACGAAAAAATATTTAAAAAATACATCTTTGTACTTCAGACAAACGAACGTGCAGTAAAAATATCAAAGTTAAGCCAAGCCAAGTGCATGCAGCAAATGCGATAAAATTCAGGCAACCAAGTCGTCGGAGGGTGACCCGATAAGGTCTGCCAAGTGGTGACCTCACACCGAAATCTTGCACATCTCGGAGTTACACAGAAACGCAGACTTGCAGGCAGGCATGTAATGGATGGGACCGCCTCGCGGATCTCTTGGGATATGGATACGCACGGCGATACAGCTCCGATAAACCGACAAGACCCAGTCTAGGCCTTCGTTACCAGCTTGTGTGTGAATAATTTATGTATTTTGAGTTTGGGCTTGCGAAATTTCTGCTCGCATCATAAAAAAGTGCTCGGTTAATACTTTTTAGATGACTAACCGCGCTGTCTGGCTGGTTACTTCAATGCCTCGCGTCTATAGATCCCTCCATTGTGGGCCAATTGCCGACTCAAGTGCCCCCGCCTTGCGACGTAAACAATGTAGAAATGGCAAACCCAAAAAAAAAAAACCCAAATTGATTTCGATTTCATCTAAGGGTCATATAATGCTATGTTATGTTTTCTGAAGTGACGCATTAAAAACAGGATTAGGCTTTAAAATTCGTAGTTGAAGTTTTGCTAATTTCACAAGAGGAATTTTTTCGGGCAGTTTTGAAAGATTTAACCGATTGAACAAGTAAATACTTATATACAAAGGGGGAATGATTGGGCACTTTTTGGGGGTTTCTTTAGTGGCATTAATATATTTATAAAGCCTATAAACTTGAGACATTTCGGTATATTCCATATAAACAACACAATTGCTTTAATCTGAGACAATTGTGACCTTTTAATTAAAGAAAACAGTTCTCTGAGATTAATTTAATGTGAAATATTTTAAAAAATTAATATTTAATTAAAAGCTTTTAAATGAATATTCTCTTGTGACTTATTTATAGAAATCTTTACCTAAACATTAGTTATGCTTCTTTATTTCTGCTTAAACCAATTTAATACGCTCGTAGGGCAGTTAACCCTTTGCCGACTGGCCTTAACCTTTACTCCTCAAACATTTTTATTGCTTAGTTTTGTCTAATTGAAACGTAAGGGGCCATTGCCCGAGTCGAAAAATAGAAACTAATGTCATTGTCTGGAGGAGGCAGGGGTTTCACACTTTCCCGGGGAGTCCCGTGCTGGAGCTGATTGCCACAGAGTGTCTATAAGAAATGTGGCAACAATTATGGCTGTGGCGCCAAACAGTCAGTCTCTCTTTCTATTGATTTGGCAAGATTTCGGCCAGGCCGTATCTTTTGCGTAAGTGACCCAATTTTGTGTTTGTGCTTGGGGGGAATGGAGCTGGGAATAAATGCAGGCAGCTGTGTCTGTGGGTGTTGGTTTACTCACCTTTCTCGTGCGAATCAGCTTGGCCAGGTCGACGGCGGGAATCTCGAGCAGGTGGCTGCGGATGGGCGGCAGCTTGCGCCGCATCACCTTGATGTTGGTGTAGCGGCTGTAGGGGACGACGAACCAGCTGAAGACGATCATGGCCGAGCGCAGGAAGCGGCGCATGATGTACCCCAGGATCCTGGAACAGAGTAGCACAGCAATTTTGACGGCTTTCGGTTGACGCGGGCGGGAAGGAAACTATCGAAATATCTGCGTATCTGCCAGATACGCCCCACAACACCACACACGGCACTAAGAAACTGCACACAGCACAGAGCACAGCAGCCAACAGGTTGCCAGGATTGTGCAATCCGCAATCCGCAGTCCGCAGTTCGCAATCCGCAGCAGCAACAGCAGCAGCAGCGGCGACTGCAGCGACTTTTCGCTTGCACAATTCAGCAATGGAGCAGCACGGTGCTCGGCTCGGCCCGTGGCGAGATGCTTTTGGTCAGAGATTGTTGGCTAATAGTCGAGGAGGGCAGTAGCAGTAGCAATGGCTTTCTTGGCTGCATTGGCCACCACCGGACGACGGCTAATAGAGGGCAGGCGTGTCTGCGGTGGAATGGACGTCAAGGGGCACTCGCGAAGAACTCGGGTTGGGGCGCTGCCGACGCATGCGCAGCCTTTGGCCGGCTTTCATTTTGTTGTACTCCACAAGCTGGCCTTATCACACACGCTCACTGAGTGGCTGAATTTGGGATCGCAATCGGTTTCGAATCGGTAGCTCTAGCTGTATATGTATCTGTATCTGGCGGATCTGAACGAGGCGAACCGACGCGAACGAGTAGAGCTGAGTAAATAAACGCTCGGGCAGCTTGCCACAGAGTATTTAAAGCACTGCTCTCTCTTCTCCGAACTCTCGAAGCTCACCTACAAGCTCCGCTCTCTGTCAATCATTCTCTCTTAAGCTCTCTTAAGCCGTCGACTTGGAGCTCTGATTCCCAGAGTTGGCTCAAAGGAAATGGATCAAGTGCGTCACACACAGAGCAATAAGCCTGAACTCTTGATCTCCCCATAATTGCCATTAAAATTGCATCTAGATGTGACTGTCGAGAGTGACTAGCGCCTTGTTTACAACCGTTAACAAAGGGAGGAGGATCTCCGGCATTAATTACAGAAATGGGTGAACGTCAATGGGCTGAGGGGTTACATCGGGCACTTGCAATTCTGAATGTATGCTGACTCGTGTTCCAGCTTAACCTGAGATCATCCATCGCCGCCCCAAACTGCAACGTCGTTCGGAAGACAAACATTGACTTGCGAATGCCCAACACGAGGCGGGGTTTCCGGGGGAAAACCCAGAGCTTGAAAAACATTTACAAGGAACTAAGCAGAACCTTGAACCCATTTAAATGGCTTGGTAACAGGTTAGTTAGCATACATACTACACAGGAAAAAAGATAGGTATGAAAGTCTAAATAAAGTCTCTTCTCTCATAAGGTCACAGCCAGAAATAGTTTGATTCCTAGATTATTTTAGCATTTCCTTTTAAGTCCCCAACGTTCGAAGATATCCTAGTTAATATAATATTTTCTTTTTTAAAGGTAAAAAAAATAAAGGAATATGTTTTTATAAGCTAAAATGGATGAAAATGTTTAAAACATTTTAAAATTTATGAATATGTCAGGGAGGTCCTTTTTATTCTGCAATCTATTAAAAAATCTATTCGTTATAACTTTTAAAGTAGAGAAACCTCACCTTGGTTTTACAGACACAGTTACTCATTAAAATAGTAAAACGGACATGGTAATGAAGGGTAACGCACTTATACCAAAAACTTAAACCATTATTAAACCATTAAACCTGATATATAATAAATATCCGCTGTTAATTTCAATAAATTCAATTTTCTCTGCATTCATCTTAATTAAAGAATCAGTTGCTAGTTAGCACAGATGCCACAATTAAAATCACTGATGTTGGCGTTTACAGAACATGCCAAGTTGGTACGGCATGATCACTGATCCGTCTGACACTTATAGTGAGCATTCAGGCGTTGGTTATCCAGTTTCGACACTAAAATTGCTTTTTAATTGTGTTTTGCTGGCCATTAGGGTATAATTGCCCCACATTAGGCTCAGGCTCTCTCGGCTTGTTAATTTTCCAAGACAGGCGAACTGCGCGTGTTCCTTTGTTTTGTTAGAATTAATAATTGCCTTTCATCTGCCTCTTAGCCGGGATCGTTTAGGTGGCCAAAACGCCCTGTTCGAGATCACGCAATCCCAGATGTTAGGCCGGGTGATATAATCGGGGCATAGAGAACAAAACAAAGAGCCATGATAATGGCTTTAATGACATGGCATCGCGGATTATTAACCCCAGAGCTTGTGCGCCTGGCAATTCCCCTTTTGAATCTGAAAGGATTCGGGGGGAAACTCCCCAAGGTGAGTTTAATGAAAGCGTTTTTGCGTATTTTTTGTTTATTTTTTGGGGGGAACTTATACTTGTTTTATCGCACATTTAAAAGATAGTCAAAAGCTCCCACTCTTCAAGAGTCTTTAAGAGAGCCTCTTAAGAGATAATACCGTAAGCTTCGGACTACTTTTGGATGGAGGGCCATTGTCAGTGACGATAAAAGTGCCCGCGGATCAAGTTGGGTCGAAAAAACTTTCCACACTTCCCAGCAGCAGCAGCCGCTCGCATAGATAGGCCGCCAGAGATAAGTTGACCCCATCTGGCAGTAACAAGAACAACAATAATAGCTAGCGAGAACCACTGGGCACCATGTTGTCACTGCGTTTGCGGCTCGGCCGGGGTTTGGTTAATTACGGAGTTGGCTGCCGCCAGAGCTTGAGAAACTTTGCAGCCGCTGCTGGCGATGATAACAATAACAACAACAACAACAATAAAAGCAGCAGCAATGATAGCATTGACGAGCGTCACCCGCTGCAGGGTATCCGGATTTTGGACCTTACGCGCATCATCGCCGGCCCCTACTGCACCATGGTGCTGGCGGATCTCGGGGCAGAGGTCATCAAGGTGGAGCGGCCGCACTATGGCGACGAGGCCCGCAAATGGGGTCCACCCTTTCTGGAGCATAGCCAGGATGCAGCTTACTTTCTGGCGCCCAATCGCAACAAGCGAAGCGTTTGCATCGACCTCAAGCGGGGAACGAAGATGCTCCACAAGCTGGTCGAGATGAGCGATGTGCTGGTGGAGAACTATGTACCCGGCACTTTGGATCGTTACGGCTTGGGCTACGAGCAGCTGCGTAAGGTTAATCCCAAGCTGATTTATTGCTCTCTGACCGGCTACGGCTCTGTGGGGCCGTACGCCAAGCGTCCGGGCTACGATGTGATAGCTTCGTCCGTTGGTGGACTGCTGCACATCACCGGGGAGCGGGACGGACCGCCCAGCAAGGTGGGCGTGGCCGTGACGGATATTTCCACCGGACTCTACGCCCACGGCGCCATCCTGGCAGCTCTCTATCAGCGGACGCGCACTCAGCGCGGCCAAAAGATCGATGTGGACCTGCTGTCCACCTGCTGCTCGCTGCTCATCAATGTGGGCAGCAATTACTTGAACGCGGGCACCGAAGCCAAGCGATGGGGCACCGCCCACTCGAGCATTGTCCCGTATCAGGCCTTCAAGACAAAGGATGGCTATCTCACAATCGGCGCTGGCAGCGATGCTCAGTTCAAGGATTTGTGCCAACGCTTGCAGGTGGAGCACTTGTCCGAGGATCCGAAATTCAAGACCAACAAGGATCGTGTCCAGCATCGTGAGGAGATTGTTTCGATCTTGGAAAAAATCCTATCCAAGGACACCGCCCACAACTGGATGAAGGCCTTCGAGGGCGCACCCTTTCCGGTGGGACCTGTGAACAACATTCGCCAGGTGTTCGAGGACGAGCACATCCAGGCTATTGGTCTGGTCAAGACCCTGCCGCATCCGAAAGATGACTTTGTGAAGGTGGTCGGTCCACCAGTTGTTTTTAGTGAAGCTCGCAATGATGCCCGGACAGCTCCACCAATGCGGGGACAGCACACGGATGAAGTACTGGGTGAACTATTGGGTTACGGTCAGGAGGAGCTAGCAAAGCTAAGGGAAGACGACATTATTGAGTGAGTCAGGCATTCTTACTTCTATCTATGAAATGCCTAGAGGTAAAGGTAAAATATAAAATGTAATTGTGGACAATTCTCAGTCGTTTTGCCTTCTGAAAAATCGTATAATTCTAATAACACTAAGTTAAGTTCCTTTAATATCCGGAACACACAACGACGAAATAAAATAATTAATTAATCTTGTAAACTTTACCAAATATATTATTTTGCTAAGCATATATGTATGTACATGTGTGTGTATATTGATTTTTTTAATCTTTAAGCTGAGTTAAATCAATATTCATACATATATGTGTATTGACTATTGTACACCCCCTTGTGGGAAGGCTTAGTTGACAAAGGTTATATTTTAAACACTAAGCCCTTATCAACTAATTAATAGATGATACTTCACAAGGTTAGGAACACATTAAAGTGATATAGCTTGTAAGAGGTCCAAGGCCTTAGGTCTCAAATGATCACCACGCTTAAGTAATGGGATATAATCACTTAACAAAGTTTGAAATGGTTTTTGTGAAACCCTTCTAAATAATTATCCCCTCTCATGGAGCATTTTTCCACATACATTTTTATAAACAATACAGCACTTATTATATAAAAGTGCAAATAAC
>JAEIHY010018698.1:0-12761 GCA_018904565.1 Drosophila tsacasi
AACATATTTTCATATCATTTGAGATATGGCCATTTTGTATTATTCTAGAATTTCGGTTTTGATTTGATTAAAATCGGACTACTATACCATATAGCTGCCATAGAAATATATATTAACATGTTTCAACATGTCGGAGTTAGCTTCCTTTCTTGTTTAAATTTGTTATTTTTATGAAGTTTGGATTTGACTTTTTATTTTAATGTGATTATTTTTAGTTTTTAGTATAAGCTGCTATCCAAAATGATCACAAAAAACTTGTTAATAACAAAATATGATATTAAAGTTTGCTATTCTTTTGGGGCTTTTCCCCCTTAATTTAACAGAGTCCAAAACAGCTTTGCAAAATGAAATCATTCACTTCCTCCTAATGCATTTTACCCCTAACACAAGCATACATTTCTATTTATTTTCGTCTCGTTTTCATCTGTAAAATGCGCCATATGGAGGGTGGCGCTGTCTAACCCCCCTACATTCTGCCCGTTGCACCCCCTCCCTGTTGCTTACATAAAAGCCACGCTTTACGCTAAAATGAGCTTCGCCTTATGCGCTGCGCACTTACTCGCTCGCCGCTGCCCCAAGTGCGGCGAAATATTGTGATGTAAAAAAATAAGTAACGAAATGTAGTAAAAACTGGAAATAATTCGCTTTACGGCGCGGTGTGAGTGAGGAAAATGTAACAAAACCAAAAACACAGCTTGACCTTCGCTTGGGAAATTTGATGCTACGGACAAAGTGGTGGGCAAGGGGGTGGCACGGGTGTGCTAATCTAGGCGCCACACAACTTTCTAATTGATGATGAAAAACGGAATGAGTGCAAATGATTTGTTAACTGGTAATTTTATAATTACCATTATTACGATGAATGTGGAAATTTTTAATGGAATTTCGAGGGAATTTATAAACTACGTAATAATGGATATAATCCATGACTTGATTTATTCAATACGATTCGATTAACAACTACAGAAGGTCTTAGTTCTATGCCCTAATAAGAAATATATTAAATAGTTTGAAAATTATTTTAAAAATTCCAAAATAATGATTTATTTTTAAATAAGTACCTGTTATATAATTTAAACAGTATTTTATGAGTTTTATTGGAATTAAATTAAGACGAAAGCGTGTTATTTATACAATATATCTCTCTATTATATATCAAAGTTTTCTGCCGCTCCAGCCGTGCAATCATTTTATATTTCTAGTAAGAAAGGAAAAGAAAGAGAGAAAGAGCGGACCTAGGTGAGAGCAGCGGAGAGCACCTTGTTAAATATAGTATCCAAAGGTTAAACCATATCGTATTTTTCGAATATCAATCATTTTATAAAATACCTGGATAAACAATAGGTAAAATCCTTAGACAAAATTTGGATATACCTTGGTATTTTCAAAAATACTGGGTATCAAAGAGACGTCGTCTGACGTCGCTTTGTCTGTGTGGCGTCTCGTCTCCAACTCTCACGCACACAGCCCCCATACTCTCTCACACACACACACACGCACGCATTGCTGAGAGATTTTTGCAGTAGTTGTAATTTTATTTTGTGATTATTATTGTTGTTGTTGATACACTGCAACGCGATCGTTGGCCGGCGCATTACAACAAACACTCTCTCTTTGTGACTCTCTGACTCTCCTCTCCGACATTCCCACACACTCGAACACACACTCGCACACACACACACACATACAATGGCAGTCAACGGTCATGCGTTCGTATCGCTGCTTCGTTTTGTGTCTAAAAATAGACACAAATATTGAAGTNCTCCCCCCTCTTCCGTCTCGTTCCACCTCCCCTTTTTGTTGCTATCAAGCATCGCCTATCAATGTGCGACTATTTCACTCCTTGTTGTTGTTATAGTTATTATTATTGTTGTTGGTCTTGCTGCTGCTGCTGCTGCTGGTGCCGCCGCCGCCTTCATTATAATGCGTTGTTGTTGTTTAAAAATAAACTCTGCTGCGCGTGGCATTTTTTCTTTATTTCCTCTCTCACGCTTTTTGTGAAACACAGAGAGAGAGAGAGAGGGAGAGGGAGAAAGAGGAAAAGAGCGGGTGAAAGACTGAGAGAGATAGTTTTCTGCCTCTGCTTTTAGCGCCTTGATTAGACTCAATGAAATAAATTAGATTTAATTCATGTTTCAGGCGGCCTCCTTATTATAAAAAAAAACCCTTTAGATATTTGTGAACTTTTGGTTTAAAGTATAAATATTTATATAAATTTTTAGAAATGTATTACATTTTTCTACATATCATTTGTACTATATATGTATTAAAAATAAATTAAATTATGGAAACAAATTAATTTAATGTTCTTTAAATTAAATCGTAAAATTACGTATTCTATTTCATTAACGGAAAAAATTCTCTTTTTGCACATGATTATTTTTTTTGCTTAAATTTGCTGCATGTGTTTCATATATTTTTTTCTTTTCGCGCCATCATTTTTAGCACCTTTTTCTACGATTTTTTGTTTGGTTTTTTGTCTGTGGCTGTCGCTTTTGTTTGTTTTCTTATTTAACGCCATGAGGTGCTTTTTCTCGGATAAAATTTGTGGAGGGGTTGCCTGCCGTTCGGTGAGTGCAACAATGTTGCTTCCCTTTCAAGTAGCTGCTTAACCCATTGATGCTTAATGAGAAGTTAATTTTTCAGATAAAATAAGTATAAAATCGTATGATTAATATTTTAAGATGATATAAAACACAACAAAATTTAATATTTAAATAATTTGGATGAAGAAAATGGGTTTTAAATAAGTTCCATGTAAAATTTCTTATGACTTTGTATTTTTCCCACTAACTTGGCTAACAAATTAGAAGCAATTGATGGATTTTAATTAATTCAGACATGTATTTATTTATTTAAAAAATCTTTAACAAAACACACTCATTAAACAAGTACAAATCAGTACTTGCCCATCTATTTTCGCCTCAAATATTCCATAAATAAATCAAATCAAATCAAATTCCATTCCCATTTCCATGCGAAACTGAAAAATTCCCTTTCGGTTGCCAGGCGAGCATGTTAACGAGGTGTGTGGCTGGCTCAGCGCTCTCTCTAATCAATATAAGAATTGAAAAAAAAAAAAAAAATATATATATATATATGTATATAAGAAAGAACCTGACGACTCACAACCTGCCCCACTGTGGTGGCGAACTGAAATGCTGAACAGGTGTTTCCAAGTGACGAGAACGGAACTTTTAACGCTCGCAATTAAATGCGAAACGCCAGCAGAGGGAATACCTCAGATTATGCCTACTCCCCGGTTTTTTAATACTATTTTTTGTTTTTTCTACACTCGAAAAAAGCCAGGCTAATATTAAATTATGTCTTGTATTCTAAATAGTTTTATTAAATTATTACGAAGAATTGAAGAGGCAAACAAACATGTTTGTGAAACTCAGAGTTCATTAGTAATTAAATTTTGTACTTAGCAAATATTGTCTTTTATGAATTCGTTATTTTATATCATACCAAATAAATAGTTGGGAATTATAAGAGCCTCAAGTCAGTGGAATTAAATAAGTGTTTTTTTGAATATATATATATGTAATTTTTAGAAATATCTATACAAAAATGTATTCTTTCTTTCACTTAATTTCCCGAAAAACATTTAAGAGTTTTATCCAACTTTTACGTGTGTGTACCTTTGACACTTCTTTCTTTTGTTTTAAAAATGTTAGTTGTTTTTTTTTAGAACAAGAACAACATAAAAGCAGAAAATTGAAACCTTGACAGAGCGTGAAACGCCTTTTTATTGATTTATAGGCGCCTCTTCATGCGCTCGAATCGTCTGATTGATTGATTGATTATTGGCTTTGACTTTGGGTATTGACTCCTTGCATATTTGCAAGTCAAATTGAGTCGAAAAAAAAGAGACCAAATTAAAAAAGTGCAGAGCAAAAGAGAGAGGAGGCAGTGGCAATGGAAGAAAGACAAACCCGAAAATAAAGAACGAAATTATTGATAGACGTCAGTTGGCTGGCTGGCTTTCGGTGATCTTATAGATGGGAAATGGGAAATGGGAGGCGAGGGAAAGGAGGCAGGACCCAGAGCACATGATTTAAATACTAAAGTCAAGAATAACAAAGAATCGAGTAAAATAAAAATAAAAGGCAAAAGCGAGAAGGCGAACAGCAAACAATATCAGGCATATTTATTTGCTCATAAATTTCTACGGTCCGCGAAAGATAGCAGCAGCCACCACACAGAGAGAGAGAGAGACAATATGTCCCCCTCAGATCTTTCCCCGATTCTCTGGTGTGATTCCTACCCACAGTGGGTCAATAATCGCAATCAATTGAATGAGTTTATGTGCCCAGAATGCAAAATGCGAAAAGGCAATTTCTCAGGCGAACCTCTTACAGATTGAGCCTGTCCGAATATCTTGGGGAATTTATTTAAATTTAATGAAAACAATAATGCGGCTGACAAGTTCGACGCCTTCGTTGATTTAACACCTTAATGGTATCAAGTACGAGGTACAAGTGCATTAATTTCTTTCAATAAATGTATAAGATGTTTAGCAACAAATCCTACACAACGCAAGAAACAGCAATTAATATGAATTACTATTTCTTCAGCAATATATTTATTAAAAATTTCTTTTTCTAGATTCTAGACCAATTATTGGCTATATATTCATAGAAAATATATATTAAATTAAACTATATATTCCAAATAATTTACAGAAATCAATAAGTTCCTCTCTGCTTTGCCAAATTCAATAATTAATTCAATTCAAATAAATTAATTACATTGAAGGACACAAACTTTGTTTGCTTGCTTATCAAAAGCCTTAATTAAATGATTGCAGTAAGAATTCCTTTTCAAAATATGGTTAGATGGACATGACCATTAATTAACTTTTTTCCTTTCATTTAATCATGTCACTCCTCCGTGCCAAATGCCAAAAACTTGTCTGAGTTTATTTTCATTAGCCCCCCTTTTTGCATGTCAAACATCATTTGATATGTTGGCAAAACAAAGGGCTGAGCCCCTTCCATAAACAAATTTTGGACACGAGTTTGGGATGTAAACAAACAAACAAAAAGCAACAAAATCGAACTTACAAACGAAGCAAAATTTAAGGGAATGCTGTGTTCCCAGGGTCTCAATTCTTAGAAAAGGAAGATTATTATATTAAATAGGAGTTTTATGGTAATTAGTTATTTTAGTAAGCAGATAGTTTTACAATATTTATGAATGCTTATATTGATTCTGACATTTAACACAAGTTGTTGTTTTCCCAAGATACCAAAACTATTCTCACTTAGCTTGCCAGTAAAGAAATCAAGTTGTAGCTTCCCCTTAAATTTAAAAACCCTTTACCCCTTCTTTCCGGAGTGTTATTGCCAGATAATAAGTGAAAATAACAACACAATTCGGTTGGAAAATACGGAAATGCCTGCCTAGGCAAAAGTAAACTGTTGCCGGAACCCAGAACTCTGCGGGGGGATGTGAAGTGCTGAGCAATGAGAAGGAGGTGCCACGCTATCGAAGAACGACCTTGACAGCGAAAAAATAACAGTCCGAAACACGGTTGGGAAAAAGTTATTATTATTACCATACATACATATGTGTGTGTTTGTGTACCGAACCAACAACTGCAAATCGCAGAAAGTTGATTATGGATTTGCATTTTGGGGGAAGGCTCGGAACTGAACTGAAACGCAATTTCCACTAGCCTCAGCAGCTGGAAAGTTACTCGAACCGAAAATCAATAAAAAGCACTACGAGGGAAAATGGGGAGGAAAATGAAGAAAATGTCAAATGGTGTTTGTTGGGTGAAAAGTGCCGGCAGCAGCGACAGCGGCAACGTGAAAGTTGCCAAAAGCAGACGGGGGAAAAAGTGTAAAAAAGTGTTTACATCTTTTTAAGTTGCACCTTTCCATCAATTAGCAAATATTCACACAGATTGCGGGGGCGTTCGCCTTAGAAAAAAGGTTGTAAAAAAGCTCAATGGGAATTAACGGATGGTTCGTCAACTTTTACAAAGTTTTTTACGGGGATTAAGTGATAGCCAGTGGTTTTTATCAAATTTTGAGGGAAGTTTAGAATCCTTCTTTTTCCTCTCCTTAGTTTGGGGTTTCTTAAGCTGAAATCAAAAGAAGTTGAGAAATAAAAAAATGTATTTACCAGCAATATTATTTTTTAAAACCTTTAATTCTTTAGTCGTCTCATTTCTCTGGGTTCCGCTCTCAAGTCTTCCATAAGAAAACTTTAAAGACCTCTTTTTTTGTTACAATTTCTTGTATTTTTGTAAATTGTGTGATGCTCCTGAATTGTTTTCGAATAGAAAAATAGTGAAACTCGAGCCTGAGAGCAATCTCTCTCTCGTTCGCTACTGAGTGGAAAGCATCAACAGAGACCAAGCGGGTCTAGGGGCAACTCATATTTTATAGCTTTTGTGATTCCAATAAATTGTAGCCAAAGAAAATAATAATACAACTGGAAAAGCAGAACATACAAAAAATCTCTCTCGTTCGCTACTGAGCAGAAAACGTTTAAAGAGAGCAAGAAAGAGAGAGAGGGAGAGAGCTTACACCCAAATCTGTCTATTACAACGCTAATTAAAGTAAACATTAACTCAAACATTAACATTAAAAATTAATCAATTGAAATAAATCCTAAAAAATATTCCCTTAAATAGCATCGGTAATAATGTAATATCATTATTTATTTTACAAGTGAAACCACTGGACAAACTGCAAACAGAACATTTCTAAAGACAGTCTTTATTTACAAAGGCAATATTTCAATAAGCATGTGAATGAACCTTCCGTTTGCCCAGATTGACGTATTTAGATTGACGCATTTTGCCCCAGACGGCTGCTCTGCTAGCTTTTGTTGACCTGAAATCCACAAGTGTGCGAATGTGGAGAGAAAGACTTAATAAGCGTGTCGGCGACTAGAAAAGTCTCCCTCCCCCCCGATGAACCCACAAAAGCGGTACCAAAACAACAACAACAAAAAATGTGCGTGACAAAATGCATTTCTCTAATCAAGCATTTGTTTTTTGACCCAAAATAGGGTTTGTTATGGGTAGGTAGGGGGGTTCCTCCTTGTTTCGCACCTAATTTGCCAATTCATTAGAGGAGGAGGAGGCCAGGTCAACGAACCTCGAGGAGAATATATAAAGAAATATATTATTATTATTATTATTCCTTCTCGGGTCGCCTTTATCTGTGTGAATCACACACTATTGTGTTGTGCTGTGCGCCTTATGGGAATCCGATTCATTTCCGTTCCACTAAGCTGAGCGTTTGTATCTCCTTTTTTTTGTTCTTGGACTGCTGCCTGCATTTACAATCTCATTCCCTCCACTTCCATTCATATATTTTTAATCAATTTTCTTTGACTTTGCTTTTGGCTTTTCATTCATCATGGAATTTCTTTGGTGTTGCTTGCAATCTCTTTCCCCCTCTATTTAAGGCTACTTTCTATCGAAGATTAAAAGTCTGCAGATAGTAAAAAATAAATCTTTCTGAATATATAACAACAACAACAACAAAAAATGCGAAATGTGAATGACTTTGCAGAAAGTTTTATTATCAAATCTTAAAAATCACTTTTGTGTTTCGGTTTATCTTTATTTGCTAAACTTGTTTTCCTTTCACATTCTTTTTTCTAATCTTCCGCCAGTTTGCATAATTCTTTATTATTATTATTTTTCTTTTTGTACTAATTAATACACAGGATTGTGTCGAAACTTTTTAGATTTAAACAGATTTTAATTGGCCCAGAAAGATGTTCTATAGTAATAAATGTCTTAATATCTTTCGAGTCTCTTCGAATTCTCTTTGGCTGAGTAAGAGCTTTTCTGGGCGGATGCTTCAGCCCACGCAGTTGTATGGGAAATTCCCCTGAAAATGTTAGTATTTTTAAAGAGATTTTATATTTTGAAAAATGTTGAAAGCAAAAACAATTAATTTATATAGATTTATTGGGGCTGTCAATTTATAACAGGTGGTATTTAACATTTTCTACCTATAAGGATGACTTTTAAGAGTCCTGAACGGAAGTTTCTTGAGAAAGCATTAAATATTATTTCTTTTGTTTAATTACTCATTAAATAAACTTAATTCAATAGTTTATTAGCTTATAAACATTTATAATTTAAGAGCATTCATAGACCTAACATAGTTTTTCCTCAGAAAATTGCATACTTCTCATGAACTTATAAAAAAAAATAATAATAACTTTTTTTGCATTTTCTTTTTCAAACATTTCGCACTCGCCTTTAAAAATGAAAATGAAAAAATAAACTACACTAGCTTTATGCAATAAATTGTTGTTGTTGCTTTAAAAGTATTATTTTTTGCATTTATTGTTATATTTATTTAGTTTTTTTTTGTGTGTGTTGTATGTATAGTTTTAAGCCGGTTTTTTCTTTGTCCAGGTCTGTGCCTGCCTTGGCTGCTCGTTAATATCTTTTTTTTTTTACCTATTTTGCCGGTTTTTATTTTTGTTTTTAGTTTATACATTGTTTTGTTTGTTGTTGTTTGTTGAGGCAGAGTTTGTGTAGAGTGTAGTCTCTGTCTTTGTCTGGGAGTGTGTTGTGATTATTAGTCATCATACTTGGTATATACTGCGATTTCCACTTACAGAAACTCCATAAACGCTTTCCCGCTCTCCTGGCAGCTCCCTGAATTCTCTGGGGTTGCCTCTTTGTTTGCAATTTGTAATAATTTTTTGTTTTTTTGAGTCAGCGGGGATAAGCAAGCAGCTGTGTGGAGTCGGAAGCCAACAGCTGTTTTTCTTCCACTTCTTCTTCATGCCACTGACAACGCCTACATGTGTGGCATCCAGTAAAAAAGAGTCCAAAAGCCGATTGGCACAGGAAGTTAATCACTTTTGCGTGGGTGGAAAGTGGAGGTTGTTTTTCGATTAAAAGAAGTGAGTTTCTCTGATTGTTGACTAATTTTAAGGCGACTCCACTTGTGTGAGATTCTTCAGAAAGCTAAAGTTAAAGGTGTGGTGGGAAATATGGGTTTGTTTAGTTATTTTTACTACTTATATTAAATACCCTTAAATCCCTCAAAAACATGTACTTAATATGACCAATCTAAGCTGAACTCTTATCTATACCTTTTCCCATTAAATGAATCACATTGAAAGGTTGCACTGCAGGCAGACAGATTCATTTCCACTGAATCACATTTTTGCAGCCACTGTCTGGCACCGCTCAAAGTGCCAATTAATAAATTACTAATTAAAATGCAACCAAACACTTGGCAAATTGAATGAAACGGATGGATATATGTCCATATGTCTGTATGTCTGCAGTGGCGCAGTCTGGGGCTATGGCTGGGCGATTCAAGTGAGCAGACGCCTTGACGCTCCATTAATTCCGCATTAATTTTCTTCACGCGCGAAAATGTGAAATTAATTTATTTACTTTGCCTAATTATTGTTTGTCGGTGAGACAGACACACTCAGGTGGGGGTAAAAAATAATATATATAATAAATATAATGCAGGCAGTTGTCATGGACACAACAACGAGTGAGAGGAATTAAAACAAAATAAACACAAAGAAAAATGCAATTAAATGAGCATTTCTTCTGACAATGTCTTTCGTTCTGTCATTAAACTTATCTATTAGTTTGAACTATGTGTTAAATATTATTAAAATAAAATCAGATTCAAATACTTGATTATTTTAATGAAGCATTTGAGAGGAAAACATAATTTATGGGAGTCGAATTATTTGTTTCCGGCTAATGTAAAGCAGGTTATAATGGAAAATATTACTAAAATAAATTAAGAAAATAATGAAGCTACATTTTCTTAATGTATTTTGAGGAATAATATTTAAAATCATAATGAAATCTTTTAAAAATCATTTAAATAACTACCTTAGGGTATTCAAATTTATCCCAAATTTATAGAGCAGCTCATACTCTGCCTTCTCTGTTTATTTTATTTATAATTGTATATTTTGTTGCTTCTTATTAATATATTTTACACACTGCCTTGTGTGAATCGGTCAATTTATCATTGCCAAATTTGTTTCCGCACTGTGTACTTTTTGATACACATAATTTTCCCGAGGGGAATAACATAAATCAATTGGAAATACATTTTCTTCGAATTTCGTGTGCTGCAATTTTTCAGCGAGGAAATCCATTGCAAAATGCGCTATTAACCAATAAGGTAAATGGAGGTCAGCAAACGATCTATTGATTGAACATTTTCGTGCTGCATTCTTTGGATATATATACAATATATATATATATCTATGTATCTATAGATTGGTGATTTATTTGTGGCTGCTATTAGGAGGAGGAGGTGGGGATCGCGACTCATTAAACAATTTGCAAAGTTGCAAATTTTACAACTGTGTAAATATTTAATGACAATGCTTCCGGGTTGTCATCGAATGTTGTTTATTTATTGCCTTTTCAAAATAAAGAGATGCCTGGGGAAATTACTATTATTTGTTTGTGTATTTTTTAGTTGCTACTTTAGGTATGGTCAGGTTCTAAGCGTTGCTTAAAACATTACTTACTTACAAATAGAGTTAACTAAGTATTCTTTTTACTGATTTTTTAGTATATTCTTTGTTCCATATTTTGGCAAACTAAAAAATGAACTCCGAAATACTTTTATATTTTTTTTTTTGCTTGCTTTGTGTGTCGCTTCCCGGAAATATTGTAAAAAGTATGAAATCATATTTTTTGGCACATTTATCAATTGGGGAAATTAATAATCTCCCCGGTTGCAGCACGCTTGGAAGTCTTTCTTTCTTTCCTTCTTTCTTTTTTTGTTTTATTTCGTCGTCGTCGTCGTCGTCGTCGCTTTCTTTCTTTTTTCGCTTTCCTCTTATCAGCTGAGAAGTCAAGAAATTCTGTGATAACAGACAGCCCATCGATTATGCTTGTCTTACGTGAATTCCGCAGTCATATAGCCGCACATGTGTTCGGGGGCTTTAAACGAAATGCAATACATGAACATGGACAGAAAATAGTGAGAAAATATAGAAAAAAATAGAAAACAAAAGAAAAAACACAAAAATAATAGATTTTGTCGTTTGTCAGTTGGCGCCAAGGCGCTTAAGCGAATTGTCATGAGTGTGTTGTACAGTATATATATATATTGTAGATATATATTGTACATTATAGTATACGGGAGATATCGGAAGGGGCGTGTGTTCGCGAGGTGGTTCCAATTCGCCAATTCTCTTTGTCGTTGACAAAATCTTTTATGTTTACCCAAGAAAGGGTATGTTGGCCAAGAAAGGGTATTGTCAGTGGAAGGGTGCGGTTTTTCGATCCCATGATGATAGTTATTTGGATCTCATAGGTTATAAAAAAATCATAAGATAATACGTTATATAGAAAGTGATTAAAGTAAACAAAAAATGTTTGGAAGTTATATGAGGTTTTTTAATCGAAATTTTTTCGTTAGTGCGAATAACATTACAAATTATTTTTCTAGAGAGATAATTGTATTTTGTATTATCATTTAGGATCTTTAATCTCTTAGAATTAGAGTCTAACATCTTCTAGGACCTTTGATCTTCTAAGATTTAAGAGCGTTTAGGACTTAACATCTTTTATATTTTCGGAAGTTTCAGAATCTTTGAATTTATGAGTTCTTCGATATTTTAAAAGCTAGCATATTTTAGCATTAAAGATTCGTTAGGATCATAGATTCTTTAGGATTATAGTTCCTTTAGAATCCTTTAGAATCATAGTTCCTTTAGGATAATAGTTCCCTTAGGATCATAAATCCTTTAAAATTATAGTTCCTTTAGGATCTTTGATCTCATAGAATCTTTATCTTTTAGCATTCTTATAAGGTGACTTTTAGGATCTTAGAACTTTCCATGTTTTTATGATATCATTGTTGGTTGAGATTTTAGAATTTTTTGACAATTTCAAATATTTTTCGAATCCTTATAAAAGATAATACAATTTAATACTTATTAAAATATATATTAAGTACTTGACTTATTCTTGAAATTAATAAGACACATAAATTAGATTTCAAAGCTCTTTTAATTATTTTATTAATACGCTTTTCTTACTTTTTGTTTACAAAAATCCGTCACTTTTTAAGATCTTCAAAACAGACTTTTTAAAAAGTTATTTCATAATATAACAACATATTTTTCTATATCAAATTTTTAATAATTTCCGAAAAGGGTATTGAATTCGCAATCCTACAATTATTTAATGTTTTTTTCTCGCTGTGATTGACAGCAACAACAAATCGAAGCGGACAAATAACAAAATGGGGAAAACAGCGAAAGAGAGCAACAAAAATAAATAAATTAAACAATTTTTCAAAACATTTAAAAATAGTGCGCAAATTGCTATTTTTATTATAGACGGAAAAAAGAGACGACATAAAAAAAAAACACCAACACAAAAAAAGGAAAACAGTGCAAAATAAAAAAGAAAAACAAAACAAATGCGACAAATACACAAATACTCAATTCTCGGGGGAAGACAGAGAGAGACAGAGAGGGAGACCAGAAGAGCGTGCGAGGGGCTGGAGAGGAGGGGAGCTTATCACTTGGAAGAATTCTTCGCTCTCGCGGTCTTGGCTCTACTCTCTTACAACGTTTCAGCTTTTACACACGTGAATTATTTTAGCTCCCTCTCTCTCTCTCTCTCTGCTTCCTACTGTTTATCTCTCTGCTTCTCTCTCTATCTCTCTGCTCTCTCTCTTTATCTGCGTCTTCTAATTGCATTCTATCAAAGAGTATAAAGTTATATAGAGAGGGCATCTCATACAAAAAAATGTGTTCTATGG
>JAEIHY010018704.1:0-12983 GCA_018904565.1 Drosophila tsacasi
CACTGCGTTGCAAACTTCTGACTAAAATTATAATACCCTGCAAGGGTATAAAAATACAACATTTTCGATATGGTATTTGTGAATTTTTTTATTTTTCTATATATATACTTCTTCTTTCGATTTACATCCCGATTCCGTCTATAAAGCTTTTGCTGCTAAACCTATTTAAGCTCGTGGCGAAATGGCAAAGCTTCGCCGAAGTTTAAACGAGTTGAAAGTATAAAAGTGGCCATGGGGAAGAACCATATTTCACTTTATTTCAAGCCATTCGCCATGACCACATCAACATCTACGGAAGAAGCTATAGAAACTCCCAACTGTAAGTTGAATATGAATTGTGCTTTCAGTTGAGTACTTACTAATAATGCTTACTTGCAGCTGCATATCCAGACTTGAATATGCGACTTGAGACATATATGCGAAAGGTTTTCTACATCCGTAAGCCAAAAACCGATGCTACGAATGGGTACGAACCCAAAGACCTGGAATACTTCGGAATCCTCAGTCTAACCGATGTTCGAGCTCCCCGCCGGAAGCTGTGGTACATGTACTACGCGACGAAGGATAAGTTGGACGATACAGTGGATCGGATACACCGCAAATATGGCCAGAAGAATATGTACGAGCTGTTCCGAAAGCCCGTTTACTCGGGAGCTGGAATGCGATCTCGGGTTAAGAACCATTTTTCCGGCCTTAAGTGGTACGTCAAGGGGAATGTCTTAGAAGCGTCTCCCGATAGTTGCTATACCGACGAGAAGGTGGTGAACACAGTCGCGGATCTGTTTGAGGCCGAAAAGCGAAAGTACTACGATTACTTAATGCGAAGAAATGATTCATTTAAGTCATATAACTACTTTTATATAAGTACATAAATAATTAAAGTCTCAAACGAATCAAGTATTATTAACTAAGTATAATGTTTTGAAATATTTTGTATAATTTTGTATATTTCTGTAAGCTTTTTCTGCCTAAAGCTAATTTATCTTTTGGCGAAATGGCAAAGCTCTAGTGAAATTAACAAGTTTATAGTTTAAAAGACGATGAGTGGATGACGAATTTTTATTAAATACGAGCCACTCGAAATGACTCCTGAAGAGGCTATAAGGGACGCCCAACTGTAAGAATTATTATTATTATTCATGAAATTATAATGCTAATTTGCAGCTGCATACCAGGACCTGGAAAAGCGAATGGACACATACATATATGCAAAGAGACTTCGGCTTTCTGGACAAAGGCTTCGATACAACAAATAAATGCGATCCCAAGGAGGTGGAGTACTTTGGCTTCTCAGTTTAACTGACGTTCGAGAACCACGGCGAAAGTTGTGGGACATGTAACTACTCTACTACGGATCAGTTAGATGAAACTATAGATCGGATACACCACAAATATGGGAATATATAGGAAAGAATATGTATGGGCTTTTCCGAGAGCCCATTTTCTCGGGAGCTGGAGTACTCTATATAAGAAGTATAGTTCTTCTCATCTAAATCAAGTTTAAGTAACTAAGAATTATTTAAGAATCAAGCTATAAATACAAGACTGTCAATGAATTTTAAACAGTGTTCTGGCAAAGTTCTTAGCGGTTGGAAGTCACGGCAAAACTCAAGTTTATTAATGGGTAAAGCCGATGAATCATTATATATGTTGGTACCACAGGTATACAATAGCTTACGTTTATTTTTTTATTTTTAGCGGGAAATAAAATCAAATTGGAGGACAAACTGGAAAAGTACTGGAGGCGTCTTTTCTATCTCCAGCCATTGGCAGAACCCACAGTTTTGGACATTTCCGAGCTGGAGTACTTTGGCGTGTTTAGTGTTAGGGATCCACTGGCTCCAGACCGAAGACTTTGGTACATATACAGTTGCTCACAGCCGGATATTCTCAAAGTGGGGGATAAGATACGCCAGAAATATGGCAAGAAGAACGTATGGGAAATATATAGAAATTCCACATATAGTGGAGTTGGATTCCGGAGTATTGTAAGGAAACACTTCTCCCACTTAAAATGGAAAACAGACGGAAGTCTCTTGGAGGCTCCGGCAAAGAGCCACTATAATGATGAGAGGATCGTTAGAGACGTTACTGATTTGTACGAAAAGGAGCAGAGAAGGCTTTTTGACTATATAATGGTCCAGCACGATTGGTTCAAGCGCTATAACGACCAAAAACCTCGCTATTAAAAATGTAAATAAATAAATTGAAAAGCTCATCGCTTATCGATAGCCACCAGAGTCGCTTTGAAAAGCTTTTTACTTTATTGTGAAATTGGAAATCGTAAACAAAACGAAAGCTATATATTGCGTGCCTATTGAAATTTTAATTTTGGGCTATTTAAGAAAATTACTCTATAAATTTGGTAACATTTAAAACTAAGAAACCATCTACGAGGTACCTAACTAGACAGTAGAATTCAACATGACATCCAATGCCATCAAAGACTGTAGCTCAGGTAAAATATCAATTTATCAATTTATTAAAGTTCCTCAATGCTGATGATTAATACCAAATTGTACAGAAGCTGATTATGACCTGGAGTCGGAAATCGACGACCACTTGAGGCGCCTTTTCTACATCAAACCGAAGGGGGAATCGCCCAAATGCAACCCCTATATAGTGGAATTCTTCGGGGTGCTCAGCTTAACCGACTTGCGGGCTCCAGAGCGCAAACTGTGGGTCATTTACCACTGCAAACAGCCGGAATTGGACAAAACCGTGGACGAGATCCACCAGAAATACGGCAAAAAGAACATGTTTGATCTCTACCGGACGCCAGTGTTCAGTGGAGCTGCTCTGCGAGCCAGCGTGAAGAAGCACTTCTCGGAGCTGAAATGGTTTACCACTGGCAACCTTCTGGAGGCACCGCCCAAGAGCCATTTTAACGACGAGCGAGTCGTCAAGACAATAACAGATCTTTTTCACCTGGAACAGCAGCGGCTTTATAACTATGTTATGGTGAAGAATATGTGGGCAAAACGCTATCACTAACCCTGTGATTTAGTTTTAATTTGTAAAAACAAATGTTTTCTGAATAAGCAACCAAAATGAATGTGTTTTTTGTATTATTAATTTTTTAAACTTCAACATATTTTTAAACTCAACCAAAAAAAGCGTTGTCTAATGCCATTACTATTTGTAAAACTAAAGCCATTTTAAAAAGTTATATTATTCAGTGTCTAAATATTTATACCATAATTTAGAGAGTTAAATCGAATTGATTTTTTCAAATAAAGCCGCCGAATCGACCACCCTGAAGACACAAGGGTTAAAGTACCTATCGATAACACTCGGCGTCGGAAATCGGCCGAAGCGTGCGTTCTCATATAAACAACATTTAATTTTGTTATATTAATTTTAACTGGAAACCCTTGTCGGCTGTGCAATAATTTTAGCAAGGAACTCAACCCAAAGATGGTAAGTAGAGTGCTTTATCAAGGCTTGCTGGCAGTAACGGTTGTTTTCCCGCACAAAAGTTGTCGCGTTCCCCCAACGATGGAAGCTACAATATGCATAGCAAATACGACAGGTGAGCGAAATGGCCCTTAAGCCGGCACAGTATTAAAAACATTCAATTGCAGCACTAGCTTCAAGCGGTCCGCGTCCTTCTCGCCGGCGACAACTCCTTCACCCGCACACAAAGACCGACGGTGAGTATACACACGAACGTTTGCAGTGTGGCCCCACAAACCCCTAACGCCCAACTCTGACATCAGTGCCAGTGACAGTGGCAATCCTTTTTGGCAGAACGAAAAATCAAATAAGTCTATTAAGCTGTCATTGTGATCCCTTTCATTTCAATTTTCCATTCAAACGAGAAAGTTGGTGCTCGTCAAGCACTTAAAGGGGATTTCAGCTTGCTGCTAACGCGATCCGTAATAAATAAGAATTACTTTCGTTGAAGAAGAAAAGAACCTCCTCGAAATGTAAGAACCCACTTGAAGCCTCATTAATCAGTCCAAGAATACAGCCGAAATTTGAATTGAATTGAAAAAAACACGCAAAGGCAAACAACGTAGTCAAAATTTTTCACCTATCAGTTCAGTTAGAGGCACGCAAGAAAGAACACTCAAGAGAATCTAATCCTATTCCATTCCACACAAGGTCGGACGCAAGTTACTATGAAAGTCGCCAGCGTCAGAACTCGGGTTCGCGGCGCCGTTCTCCCTCCCGTTCGCATTACCAGGAATCGAACGCGGTTGCTCGTCACTATTCCGGGCGCACATCCCGCGATCGTCAGCGCATGTACGAGGCGCGCGTAAGTCAGCCTGTTGTCGCAGTTAAATTCGGATCAATTCAAAATTTATTCCTTTCCAGGAACGCCCCCAGGCCAGCCGCTGCATTGGAGTCTTCGGACTGAATACCAACACAACGCAGCACAAGGTGCGCGAGCTCTTCAACAAGTTTGGACCGATCGAGCGCATCCAGATGGTCATCGATGCACACGTAAGCGGGGTTTATCAAGGGGCTATTTCATGTATCGTGCCAGTATGTATTTAAATGGGTCGAACTGCTTAGAGACTGGTGGTTCGTACTAAAATGCACAGGCTATATTAAGCAGATAGCAATTATGAGCTCTTGTGCGTTCGAAACGAAGAGCTAAAGGCTTGCTTTTACAACCAAAGAGATCACTATTATTAATTTGTATCATTATTTGGTCACTAAATCGTTTATAGATTGCCTATAATTCCATACTACATTTATTTGTTCCTTAATTCGCTTCACAGACTCAACGTTCGCGTGGCTTTTGCTTTATTTACTTCGAGAATATCAAAGATGCCAAGGTGGCAAAGGATGCCTGTTCTGGCATAGAAGTGGATGGTCGTCGCATTCGCGTCGACTACTCGATAACCCAGCGTGCCCACACTCCCACTCCGGGCGTCTATATGGGCCGCCCGTCGCGGTAAGCAGTCCTCAACTCTCTTCTAAACTCTCTTGTTAATTATTAATTACTTACTTCTGCAGCGGCCATTCGAATCGCCAAGACAGACGCCGCGATCGCTCAGCCTCACCGAATCGCCAGCGAAGCAGTTACCAAAGCGATCGCTACAACCGCGGCTACCGCAAGAGCCCAAGTCACACTCGCTACGTGCGTAGCCGTTCACGTTCCCGCTCCCGTTCCCGTTCTCGTTCTCGCGCTAACCGTAAGAATATTATTTAATTTCCCAGTTTATCTAGCTTCCAGTCATTGATTGTTGATTGTGTTTCCTACACAGGTCGCATGTCGTCGCGCTATTAGAGGGCTCTTCCTAAACTCATGCTCGATCCCGGCCCAGCTGGATTGCGTCGGGAGAAAGACCTGCACAGGAGCATACGACTGATAGACTGTATCCCATCTACTACATTTGGTTGGCGACCAGTTCACCCTTAGACTATTTTTAACTTTAAGAGTTGACCATTATCATCGCTGCTGTACAAAAGCGAAGTTTGTACTCGTCAGAAGGGAATTACCATCTTCACATTCAGATGTCCGCCCCCACACATTGTGATATGTATTTTAAAAGGAAAAGCAGCGAATATGATAATGAAAAACATAACTAAATTAAAATTAATTATACACATAACTGTGCAGCGAGTACAAAATAAAATCTAACAATCTATTTGATGACATCAAAGAAAACTTTTTGGAAATGTAGAGACGTTTTTATTACATTTGGTCAAGGAATAATGGATCCATGATAAAGAAAAGCAAATTCTATAATTTTAGCTAAGAAGATTTTTGATAAAATTAGTTACAATTAGTTTTTAATAGCGATTCCTTCAGCAATATTAAAAATAAAAACCAATCCTAGCCTATTAATCCTTTTTGGTCGTAGAAGTCGAGGCTTCGGCGCCAGCGGCTGCTCCTCCCGTAGCTTGGGCCGCCCGCGAGGCTTTGTACGCCAGCTCCAGGCTCTGATTTATCACATGCATGTCTCCCTCAATGCTGCGGGCCCAGTTCTCCACGTCGCCCAGCTCCTTCAGCGCGCTGCTAAAGTTGTCAATAAGCTGCAGCCACTGATGAGTCTGCTTGGCGAAATTGGTGGCTCCCATGTGAAGCTGCTTGGCTTCCGCATCGAGGCGCTTCTGGTTCAAGTAGGCCTGCGCTACTCCCACATTTAGGGTGTCCACCAGGGACTGGGTGAGCTCAGTCGAGGCTTCAATAGCCTCCTTCCTTCGCACCTCTGGCAAGGGATAGCCACCAACATTATTTTTGTAATCTACAAAATCTATAGAATCACATACCTTGCTCTTGCTTTCGCTTCACTTGCTCCTTGTGGTGCTCTTTAACCATGGAAGTTAACATTTTTAAACGATTTCTGGATTTTGCAAACAAAACAGTTTTTGTCAACAAAATCCAATCAGCTGTTTTGCTAGAGATGAGCCCGTGGAAGCGATAACAATTTTCGATAGCATACTTGTCGAACAGTGAAGTCGGCACTTTTTCCACCTCTAATAGCCCAACACGTGCGCGCTATTCGCGCTCCTATTTTTCTTTGATTTTTAACAAACAGTGTGTTTAAAACCCTTCGAAATGGGTTCCAAGCGGCCGATGGACGTGCACATGTTCCCCTCGGACCTGGAGTTTGCGGTGTTCACCGACCAGGAGATCCGAAAATTGAGTGTGGTGAAAGTGATCACGGGCATTACGTTCGATGCCCTGGGACACCCAATGCCCGGCGGTCTGTACGACATCCGGATGGGCTCCTACGGCCGGTGCATGGACCCGTGCGGCACCTGCCT
This sequence comes from Drosophila tsacasi, assembly GCA_018904565.1. Lineage (NCBI taxonomy): Eukaryota > Metazoa > Arthropoda > Insecta > Diptera > Drosophilidae > Drosophila > Drosophila tsacasi. The sequence continues at coordinate 6,727 of JAEIHY010018704.1, forward strand.
GAAGATGCAGGACTGTCCGGGTCACATGGGTCACATTGAGCTCGGCACGCCCGTCTACAATCCGTTCTTCATTAAGCTGGTGCAGCGTCTGCTCTGCATCTTCTGCCTCCACTGCTACAAGCTGCAGATGAAGGGTAATTAAAGGCCAATTTATGGGCTTTAACATGAGCTAAGAGTACTTCTTTGGCAGATCACGAGTGCGAGATCATCATGCTGCAGTTGCGGCTCATCGATGCGGGCTACATTATCGAGGCCCAGGAGCTGGAGCTCTTCAAGTCGGAAATTGTGTGCCAGAACTCCGAGGAGATGGTGACTTTAAAGAATGGAGATTTGGTGCACCCAACAATAGCTGCCATGTTCGATCTGCTGGCCAAGAACGAGAAGAACCTTAGCAACTCCACCAAGACGAGCTGCTCGCTGCGCACAGCCGTCACCCATGCAGCGCTCCAGCGGGCGGGCAAGAAGTGCAGGCACTGCAACAAATCCATGCGCTCCGTGCGTTACATGCACCGAAGGCTGGTGTTCTACGTAACGTTGGCGGACATTAAGGAGCGGTAAGAGGAAAATGGGTTCGGTAAAGACATCTTCCAAGATCTTAATCGTTTTTCGTCCCTCAGTGTTGGTGGGGTTACAGAAGCTGGTGGCCAGAACAAGGTGATCTTCGCGGATGAATGTCGTCGCTATCTGCGCCAGATTTACGCCAATTATCCCGAGCTCTTGAAGCTCTTAGTCCCCGTTTTGAGCCTTAGCAATACGGATGCAACTGACGGCGATCGCTCGCCGGTGGACCTTTTCTTCATGGACACCCTGCCTGTGACGCCGCCTCGTGCCCGCCCCATGAATATGGTCGGAGACATGCTGAAGGGCAATCCCCAAACGGATATCTACATTCACATCATTGAGAACAATCACGTGCTGAATGTGGTGCTCAAGTACATGAAATCGGGAAATCAGGACAAGCTCTCGACCGAAGCCCTGGCTGCCTACCAGAACCTGAAGGGCGGCAGTGCCCACGAGAAGCTGTACAATGCCTGGCTGGCTCTGCAGACCTCGGTGGATGTGCTCCTAGACGTGAACATGTCCCGGGAGATGAAGTCGGCCGAAGGTCTGAAGCAGGTTCTCGAGAAGAAGGAAGGTCTCATTCGCAAGCACATGATGGGCAAGCGCGTGAACTATGCCGCTCGCACTGTCATCACTCCGGATCCCAATATAAACGTAGATGAGATCGGCATTCCGGATATATTTGCGAGGAAACTCTCGTATCCAGTGCCGGTGACCGAATGGAATGTCACCGAGCTGCGCAAGATGGTGATGAACGGGCCGGACGTGCACCCCGGGGCGAACTATATTCAGGACAAGAACGGCTTTACCACCTTCATACCCGGCGATAATGCGGCCAAGCGCGAGAGCATGGCCAAGCTGCTGCTCTCGAATCCGAAGGATGGCGTCAAGATCGTCCATCGGCACGTGCTGAATGGCGATGTGCTGCTGCTCAACCGACAGCCCTCGCTGCACAAGCCCTCCATCATGGCGCACAAGGCCCGGATTCTGCACGGCGAGAAGACCTTCCGCCTGCACTACTCCAACTGCAAGGCGTATAACGCGGATTTCGACGGCGACGAGATGAATGCCCACTATCCGCAGAGTGAGGTGGCCAGGGCCGAGGCCTACAACCTGGTGAATGTGGCCAATAACTACCTGGTGCCCAAGGACGGCACTCCGCTGGGCGGACTCATTCAGGATCATGTCATTTCGGGTGTGAAGCTCTCGATCCGCGGGCGGTTCTTCAACCGGGAGGACTACCAGCAACTGGTCTTCCAGGGTCTGTCCCACCTCAGGAGGAATGTCAAGCTGCTGCCACCGGCCATCTTGAAGCCGACCCAGCTGTGGTCCGGCAAGCAGATCCTGTCCACCATTATTATCAACCTTATACCCGAGGGCTATGAAAGAATCAATCTGGATTCGTTTGCCAAAATCGGTGGCAAGGTAAGTTCTGCACTTAAAATGGAATTTGAGTTCCCATATTCAAAGTACTCCCAATCCCTTGCAGAATTGGAATGTGAGGCAACCACGCCCTGCTATCTGTGGCTCCAATCCCCAAGAAAACGAGCTGGGTGAAAGCCAGGTCCAGATTAGAAAGGGAGAACTGCTCGTCGGCGTGCTGGACAAGCAGCAGTACGGAGCCACCACCTTTGGGCTGATCCATTGCATGTACGAGTTATATGGCGGCGATGTGTCCACCCGCCTGCTCACAGCCTTCACAAAGGTGTTCACTTTCTTCCTGCAGCTGGAAGGCTTTACGCTGGGCGTCAAGGATATTCTGGTGACAGCCGAGGCGGATCGGCAGAGAAGAAAGATCATTCGAGAGTGTCGCGGTGTGGGAAACAGTGCCGTGGCTTCGGCACTCGATCTTGAGGAGGAACCGCCGCACGACGAGCTGGTAGAGAAAATGGAGGAAGCGTATGTAAAGGACACCAAGTTCCGAGTGCTGTTGGATCGAAAATACAAGTCGCTGTTGGATGGCTACACAAATGATATAAATAAGTAAGTTTCAAAGTATACTTATTGAGTTTGTAAACTCATAAAGATCTTCCTCTTTGCAGAACATGCCTGCCCGGTGGCCTGATCACCAAGTTCCCCTCGAACAACCTACAGCTGATGGTGCTGTCCGGCGCCAAGGGCTCCATGGTGAATACCATGCAGATTTCCTGTCTGCTGGGTCAGATTGAATTGGAGGGCAAGCGGCCGCCTCTGATGATATCGGGCAAGTCACTGCCCAGCTTTACATCCTTTGAGACGTCACCGAAGTCGGGAGGTTTCATTGATGGCCGTTTCATGACGGGCATCCAGCCGCAGGACTTTTTCTTCCATTGCATGGCTGGTCGTGAAGTATGCCTTTGAAGCCTAAATTTGATTACATTTGACTACATTTGATCCGTGTTTCTATATCTATATCCTTTAGGGCCTCATTGATACTGCTGTGAAAACATCGCGCTCTGGTTACCTGCAGCGCTGCCTCATCAAGCACTTGGAAGGCCTGAGTGTTCACTACGATCTCACTGTGCGCGACAGTGACAACAGCGTGGTGCAGTTCCTCTACGGCGAGGACGGTCTGGATATCCTCAAGTCGAAGTTCTTCAACGACAAGTTCTGCGCCGATTTCCTAACACAGAATGCCACGGCCATTCTGCGGCCCAGTCAGCTGCAGCTCATGAAGGACGAGGCGAGCCTGGCCAAGGTTCAGAGCCACGAGAAGCACATTCGTAGCTGGAAAAAGAAGAAGCCGGCCAAGGTGCGCGCCGCCTTCACACATTTCTCCGAGGAGCTGCGCGAGGAGGTGGAGGTGACGCGACCGAATGAGATAAATCCCAAGACGGGACGACGCCGCTTTGACGAGGGTCTGCTCAAGCTATGGAAAAAGGCGGACGCCGAGGACAAAGCCCTGTATCGCACGAAGTACGCTCGCTGTCCGGATCCCTCGGTAGCCGTTTACAAGCAGGACTTGTACTATGGCAGTGTTTCCGAGAGAACGAGCAAACTGATTAGTGATTATGCCAAGAAGAATCCGAGCCAAAAGGGAAACATAGCGGATATTATGCGAATGAAGACCATCAAGGCGTTGGCTTCGCCCGGCGAGCCTGTGGGTCTGATAGCAGCCCAGTCGATCGGTGAGCCCTCCACTCAGATGACACTGAATACCTTCCATTTCGCCGGTCGCGGTGAGATGAACGTAACCCTGGGCATACCACGTCTTCGAGAGATCCTCATGCTGGCCTCCTCGAACATCAAGACGCCCTCGATGGACATACCCATTCAGGCGGGCCAGCAGAAGCAGGCCGAGAAGCTGCGTGTCAATCTGAACTGTGTGACGCTGGCGAATCTTTTGGAGTGTAGGTTTAGTTGCAAAACAAATATTTGTATATTCTGACTGCTATTTATATATTTCAGCTGTTCATGTAAGCACCAGCTTAGCCCTGGAGCCGGAAAGAGCCTACGAGTACGAGATGCGCTTCCAATTCCTGCCCAGAGCGGTCTACAAAGAGGACTATGGCGTGCGACCCAAGCAGATCATAAAATACATGCACCAAACCTTTTTCAAGCAACTAATTCGGGCCATTCTTAAGATATCCAGTGCCAAAAAGACGACGAAAATGTAAGAAATGTACATGGAACTTTGAATTATTATTAATTGATTTAAATTTAAACTTGATTTCCATATTTGCAGAGTTGTTTTGGACGACAAAAAGGACGCAGATAGAGAGGACGATAATGATCTAGACAATGCTGTTGAGGCGGGCGGCGGTGGTGGTCGTAAAGCCAGAGATGATGATGGCGATTCCTCGGACGATAATGTATGGAAACCTACCTACTGCCTTATATAAACTTTTATAAAACCTATTTTATGCTGCAACAGGGCGATGACGATGCCACGGGCGTCAAGTTGAAGCAGCGCAAGACCGACGACAGGGACTATGATGACCCAGATGATGTGGAAGAGCTGGAAGACGCCAATGGTAAGCAGGCATCAAGATGTATTCTTTCATAATTCTAACTATTTCCCTTGCTTTCCAGCGGACGATGAAGAGGCGGACGATCAGGACGACGATGAGAAGGGTCTGGAGGGCAACGAAAACGCCGATGTTGATGACAAGTCCGTGGAGAAGTTGTTAAGCAACGAAATGGTCAAGGGTTACACCTACGACAAGGAGAACCATCTGTGGTGCCAGGTTAAGCTGAACCTGAGCGTTCGCTACCAGAAGCCCGATCTGACCTCCATCATCCGCGAGCTGGCGGGCAAAAGTGTGGTCCATCAGGTGCAGCACATCAAGCGGGCCATCATTTACAAGGGCAGCGGCGATGAACAGCTGTTGAAGACCGACGGCATCAACATCGGCGAGATGTTCCAGTACAACAAGATTCTCGACCTTAATCGCCTGTACTCCAACGACATCCATGCGATTGCCAGGACTTACGGCATCGAGGCGGCATCGCAGGTGATTGTCAAGGAAGTGAGCAACGTTTTCAAAGTCTACGGCATTACGGTGGATCGTCGGCATTTGTCGCTAATCGCGGACTACATGACCTTCGACGGCACCTTCCAGCCGCTGTCCAGAAAGGGAATGGAGCACTCCTCTTCGCCTCTGCAACAGATGTCCTTCGAGTCCAGTCTGCAGTTCCTGAGAAGCGCAGCCGGATTCGGACGTCCGGACGAGCTAAACTCGCCGTCAAGTCGCCTGATGGTGGGTCTGCCGGTACGAAATGGCACTGGTGCCTTTGAATTGTTGACTAGAATATGTTAATATGTTTATGATATAAAAAAACCTTTGCGATCTTTTTTTAAATAAATAAAAACAGTAATGTTTATAACAAATTTTTTGCCTTTATATTTGTTATATTATACCCTTGCAGAGTATTATAATTTTAGTCAGAAGTTTGCAAATGCAATTGTAAAAACTAACCTAGAACAGTTTTCGAAATTTTAATTAATGTATTTTTAGCTTTAATTTTCCCAAAAATTGTGTTTTAAAATGTTGTTCTGCATATTTGCATTTGCTTATAGATATAGTTGGTTATATAATGTAGTGCAACCCTGTTAGGGTATACAAACTTCGGTGTGCCGAAGTTAGCTTCTGTTCTTTTTTTTATTAGTTTCGTAGTTAATATTTTAAAACTTTTTGATTTAAATTTATTGTTTTATTTGTTCGGTTAAAACACCTAAGAAAGCTCGAAAATGAGTCCTAAATGGTATGGATATAGGGAAGGCGTGTTTAATTCGTTACTTTTGTAATAAAATAAAAAAGTTCGATCACTTGTTTCAAGTAAAGTAAAGTAAGTATTTATTATGTTTAAGAACCAAACAAATTTTATTTACAATACTTATATAAAGTATATTTACTATAAAAGCCGAAAGCCACAGCAGCTATGGCTGTTATTCATACTGTAACCTAATTTGTAATTAGGTATACAGGGTACAAATAAATAAATAATAATATTTACTATAATTTCCTTTACTTAAAGATATCTTTCAATGAACCAACACTTTTTCCAACGAGATTCCGTTAAAAGCATGCAGTGTTAAGCAATGCCGATGTCTATAGTAGTGTTTCGAAAAATAATCGAAACGCGATTTAAATAGCGATTGCCCAAGTAATTTGGGAAATTGCTATCGAGAAAGCCTTGTGTCATTTTAATGTAGCCACGGAGTGGAGTCATTCGCTTCCAAGCTGTTGATCAGTGCACATCTTTTTCTTTATTTG